>JANTPZ010001403.1:0-22252 GCA_025593235.1 Vachellia pachyceras | reverse complement strand
TTTTTTTTTATCATTTTTAATCAGCGAAAGAACCTAGTGAAAAATAAATGAAAGCATGAATGGTTTAATAATAATATCGTATATTACCTATGTATATGTTGGAAAAACGGGAGCAACAGAAATGAAACTTTAATATCTCTCTCTCTCTATAAATATAACAGATAGATAAATCGATGATAAATTAAATGTCTATTAAACGAAGACCATAATAATTAATGGTTATAACTTATAATTATCTTCATGCCTGCATCATCAGCTTTGTTTGGGGTTAATTAATCCAAGTATAGCTCTGATTTGAAAATGATCACAGAAAAAGATATTGGGCCCGTTTGGCAAATTACCATAAGTAACTTATAAGTGCTTATTCACATAAGCTGAGGCAAATATGTGGAGGAGATTGTCTCGTTTTGCGGAAAAACACTGTTAAACGTGCTTATGAAAATAAGTCCATGTTTACCAAACAGGGCCATTGTTCAAAATAAAAATGCCATTGTATAACGTACGATTTACAGTACTTTTATATTTGTTTTTTATACTGGCGTTGTCAAAATAAAAAAAGGTGGAAAATAGGAATAAAGAGAGGAGAATGCAAACTACCTTGTAAATGAATTAAAGTTAGTGCAGTTAACTAATCAATTTGGTGCATAAATTAGAAATATGGTGATGAAGAGGTTCAAAGCAATTGGATAGCATTTAAGGATTTACTGTACACTTTAGTTTCCACGTTCAATTAAGGTTAGTTATCTCTTTTGTATTTTCTTGTAATTTTTGCGATGAATTAAAATTTGTTTTCCTGATGTTGAAATTTTTGTGCGAACTTAATCGGACTGGTGGATCAGAATTACAAGTTCAAGCAAAAAATGGATAAACTTCTGTGTGTTATAACAACTTTTGTGAGTGGAAAAATAACTAGTAAGGTGTGTTGATATGTTTTCATGATAATTAATTAGTTTGGTTGGATTAGTTATGAAGAATTGATTTTCTACAGTACAAAGTACATATGTGTGCAGAAATTAACATGGTGAATAAAGAGTAACGCGTAACCGATGATTTTGAAATAACTTTTAGTTGGAGAATTATATCTTTTACTATGTACTCTTTAATTGGTCTAAATGTAAGAGTCAATTAACTAATTAATATGGGTTTAGGAAATTCGGTAAGCTTATGTAAAAAATGTGTATTGATTTTTTTTAGATACTACATTCTTTTAATTATTTCAATCGAAGTATTCTTTCCATTAAAACTTAATGATGTGTTCCATAAAAAAAAAAGAGTATTCTTCTATATTATATAAGAATATGATTATGGGAATAATTTAGAGAAAAAGACACTACGTAAAAACCTAAATGTAAAATTTAGTTGAGAAGTTTGCTTTATAGTCCTAAAATGTTCAGGTTTCAGCACCAATTAGCTTCAACTTAAAGTGTGGTTTGTGGTGGGGTCTAAGAAGGTCAACTTAAAAAATTGAAGAAAATTCTTGGTCGTTTGAAAATTTCCCAAAGGTAATTATATTTTTCCAATAATAACTAAGAAACATTTTCTATTAAAGGATATTCAAAGAAATTCAATAAAGCTAATGCTAGAAAATTGAAGAGGGCTAAATTAATTATATTCTTATCTTACTTTTCTTGGCTTGTTTGTTCCTCCTTTATGAGGGGAGAGCAATAAAATGCAGAGGAGAAGAAAATAAATGTAACACGTATTATATGTGTGTGTATTGGTTAAAATGCATATCTATTATTAGATTTTTATTATAGCTAAAGTGGGGCTCAAGGGGAGAGCCACATTATTCACAACTTACGACTAGATTTACTCTCCTGTGCATTGTCGTTGTTGAAGACGATTATTCAATAATAAAATTCAATAATTGTGCAAGTTTTTATTATTGTGAATGAAGGATTTGAAGATATTTCTTATTTATAAAATCTTTTAATTTTCAGCTGTTTCCCAAATTGTCCTCAAGAATGCCGAGGAAAGAAAGTTCTTGGAAAATTTATTGTTTGGTCCCACATAGTGAAGATATTTAGCAAATGATTCCAAATTTTAAAATATTTAAAAAATGGTCCCATTGACAAGACGAGGTGTTGTCAATGTAGCGCATGGTGTTGTCACTTGACAACACCTGACAACACCATGCGCTGTATTGACAACACCTCGTATTGTCAATGGGACCATTTTTTAAATATTTTAAAATTTGGGACCATTTGATAAATAAATCCTTTATTTGGGACTCAACAGTAAATTTCCCAAAGTTCTTTACATAAAATGTATTTGTAAGTTCTCTGAAAACCGTGTTAGAAAGTATGGACCATTAAGAGTTTCCCACACCATCGAGTCATTGCATCTACAAGGTGCCGCCAAAACTTCGAAATGTGAATCAAGCAGCCTACACTCCTACTGTGGTTTCTATTGGCCCCTATCACCATGGAAACAAAAGATTGAAGTCAATGAAAGAAGTCAAATTGTGGTTCCTCTACAAATTCTTGAAGAGGGCTCAAGATAAGTCTTTAGATTATTATATTTCTGTCATAAGAGATCAAAAAGGTAAAATTCGACAATGTTATTCAGGGGCCATTTCGATAGAGAGTAGAGCGATAAATTTGTAAGGATGATTCTAACTGATGCTTGCTTCATCATTGAATACTTTTTGTTAAGGCTAGGTGGACACATTTGGCATTCCAAGCTATGATCAATGGATATGAGACCGGACTTAATTTTGCCTGAAAATCAGCTATCATTTTTTGTTCTTAAAGACCTATTTGACCTATCTATTCCCAATGGATACAATAATGAACTTCCATTCGAGTTTGCTACCTTCAACTGTTTCTATTCTGCTTTCATGTATTATATATTTCTTAACAAAAAACTTTGTGAAAAGTTTACATTCCCATATTTTGTACAACATCACATGCCGAGACTTGCTGATGGCTCTGCAAGTGCATCACTTGTGTGATATGCTAAGAATATTTCTTGTACGACTTGATCAAGTACCAAGGGAACATAATGTCAGCAAAATGAAGCCTGTATATAGTGCAAGCAAACTACATGATGCGGGAATTGAATTTGAGATCAATGAAGATGAAATCCTTTAGATAAGAAATTATATATATATATATATATATATATTGTAGAACGTATACCTATTTAGCTTCAACACCAATTAGCCTTAACTTGAAGTGTGGTTTGTAATGGGATCTAAGAAGATCGACTTGAAGCAAAATTAAACATGGGTTATATATTTTTAAGAAATAAATTCTTAAAAATTTAAATCAAATTCTTGCCTTAGTTTTCTTAGCTCATTTGGTCACTAAAGATAATTATATATTTTTTAATTAAAATATATTCCAAAAAGTTCACTAAAGCTAATGCTAGAAAATTGAAGAGGCCTAAAATAATTAGTGTTATCTTACTTTTCTTGGCTCATTTGTTCCTCCTATATGATGGGGAGAGAAATAAAATGCAGAAGAGAAGAAAAATTAATGTAACACGTCTTAAATGTGTGTGTATTGGTTAGAATGCGTGTCTATGATTAGATTTTTATTATAACTAAAGTGGGGCTCAAGAGGAGAGCCGCATTATTCACAACTTAAATTAGATTTACTTTCATGTGCTTTGTTGTTATTGAAGACAATTACTCAATAATAAATTTCAGTCACTGTGTAAACTTTTATTATTGTGAGTGGAGGATTTGAAGATATTCTTACTTGCAAAAAATCTTTTGGAGTTTCCCACACCATCGAGTCATTGCATCTACAGACTGCCACCAAAACTTCAAAAAGTGAATCAAGCAACCTACACAAGAGCCTTTGCCCAGCCTCACCAAAATGCATTCTAGCACTTTTCCATACCATAAGAAGGGACTATATATTTATTTTAGTGTTAGAAGAACTAATAAACGACTTGTTCTTATCCATTAGACCTATTTCATAGGATCACCACTCATAGAGGATGGGTTGTCATCGCTACTAATTTTGGATTGGCTTCAATCCTATTCCCTTAGATGTTTCAATAATTTGTTTCCTTCCTAGGGGTTTAATCAAAGGATATGCAAGTTTCACTTTAAAACTTAAATAATCAATTGAAATTACACCATATTTTAGCAGCTGCCTCAAAATATTATGTCTCAATTGAATATGTCTACTCTTATTATTAAACATTTTATTTTTTGTCGTAGCTATTGTAGATTGGCTACTAGAATGTAAAGACACCGATGTATTGGTTTTTCACCTAGTGGAATATCTACCAAGAAGTTTTTCAATTACTTAGCCTCTGAACCAGCTAATTCCATAGCAATTAACTCAGAATCCCTTAAGGATTTGGTTATGATAGTTTGTTTAGATAACTTCCATGTCACACAACCACTACCAATAGAGAAAATATAGCCATTAGTGGATTTTGTCTCATCTGAGTCAGAGACCCAACTAACATAACTGTATCCTTATAACACAGCGAGAAATTCATTATAATGGATATCATCATGTATGGTACCCCTAACATATCTCAATACCCTCTTTAGAGCTTGTCAATGCTCACTGCTTGGTAGTGAGTATATCTGCTAAGCCTACATTCAACATATGCTTATCTGGCCTAGTATAATTCATTAAATGCAACAGACTCCTAATAAACTATGCATATTTAGATTGATCAACTGGATCTCCTTTATGCTTTATTAAATGCATACTGGAATCATAAGAAGTGCTCAGGAGATTCATCATATTGTTCAAACTTTCTCAAAATTTTCCCACATAATGTTCTTGAGAAAGTAAGATACCATTATCATTCCTTATATTCTTAACACCCAAAATTACTTTTGCTTCACCCAAATCTTTCATATCAAAATTTGAAGCAAAAAAATGTTTTGTCTCAAGCATAACATCCATGCTAGTACGAAAAATAAGCATGTCATCCATATATAGGCAAATAATCACACAATCATCATTTACAAGTTTTGTGTCAACAAATATTTCTACTTCAATAGTAGAAAACCCACCAGTTTGAAAAAATTGATCTAATTTTTCATGACATTGTTTAGGTGCTTGCTTCAAATCATATAAATACTTAACAGGTTTACAAACTTTGCTTTCTTCCCAGGAACAACACAGCCTTTAGATTGCATCATATAAATATCTTCTTCTAAATCACTATTTAAAAATATAGTTTTGACATCTATTTGGTAAATAAAAGTTTATGAATTGAGTCCAAGGCCATAAGGATTCTAATCGAAGAAATCTTTGTTACAAGAGAAAATGTATCAAAACAATCAATATTTTCTTTTCAAGTAAAACCTCTCACTACTAATCTAGCCTTATATTTATCAATTGCTCTATTAGGAAAGTATATTTTTCTAAAAGCCCATTTGCAACTGATAGGTTTTGTTCTTGGAGGCAAATTAACTAAAACCCAATTTTTGTTTTGATTTAAAGAATCAATTTTAGCTTTTATGGCTTCTTTACAAAAAGATGCATATGGATTGCAGAAGAAATAACTTCATGAAAATCAATTTTAACTTACGAGTAAAGTATTCATCATTTTTTTAAAGTCCTATTTTTCTTTTCTACAACACCATTAGACTCTAGTAAATAAAGAGGAGTTACTTCGTGAACTATTCCTTCTTTTTTCACAAAAAAAATCATTTAAAGATAAACATTCCCCTCCTCTATCCTATATAACTCTTTTAATTCTTTTATTAAGTTGATTTTCTACTTATTCTTTATATAAAATAAACTTTTTAAAAGCTTCATGTTTATTTTGTAATAAATATACTCTAGTATATGTTTAATAATCATCAATGAAACTTATATAATATTTTTTTCCACCTGTTATCTCAGTTTGTTTCAAATCCCCTAAGTCAATATGAATTAAAGACAACAACTCAATTTATCAATTTGCTTGGTTTCTACACAAACCTTGCATTTATTAATACCATTATTTTTAATTTTCGATATTAACCCAAGATGTTGCAATCTCTTTATATAGAATCTATTTATATACCCTAATCTAGCGTGCCATATATCTAAAGAATCAACACACATGCTACAAACTCATCTGGCAGGTTGATTTTCTCAGCTCTAAGCTCCTCCAATAACTTGTGGTACTCATTGATCTAGAGTTTTCTGTCCTCATTATTCATCTCCAACTTGCAAAATTTCCTTACCACGAACTTTTGTTTACCAGCATCATTAGCAGTATACTTAAGAAAGAGATACTCACATATCTTACTCACCTCCTTGTTGACGCATTAAACATTGAAAACGTTATTAGACAAAGTGTTAATCAACGTGTGTCTGCAAACCTTATTGCCATACACCTAAGTGTCCTTTTAGGCTTGATCAACATTAGGCAATGGTTCAGACTGTGTGAGGGCATCAGCTACTCCATGCATATCTAAGAGAGTGTAGATTCGCTCTTGCCACTGTTTGAAATTTTTGCCATCAAACTTATCTATCTTTGAAGTGTCAGAGAATAGTCTTGGAAGGTCAACTACAACAAGATGCAATACTCTCCATGATTAAACAGATTCTTTCTACAAGATAGGGTGAGAAGAACAACAAAAATAATATAACTTTGTAGGTAGAACAAAATGCCAAAGGAGGAAGAAAGGTGCACAAAAACTCAAGTGTCATGCGTTCAACCTCTCATTTTGAAGCCTTTATATAGGCCATGGACCTCATAGTCATTGAACAATTTGAAAATGGCATAATTACCGATTTAATTGCCTTATATTCATTTAACATTATGGAGCAATTGGTTTTCATTTTGGTATTGAAAGCATTTGAAAAAAAACCACTTGAAATCCATTAGATATTACATAATGTACAAGATGATAAAACACATTAAAATCCATTAGATATGACACAAAGTATAACATGATGAACCATATTAAAATCCCATTGGATATATGTTGCTTTTATTCACATGCATCAATTTTGAATCTTAGCCATAAAGTGCAATGATGGCATTAATTTTAATAATAAAACCGTAAATATTCAATGGTCAAAAATTGATTTGAATAAGATAATGAATGGTGACACTAAATCAATTTAACATTGACATTTAAACCAAAGGCTAATAATTACGGATTTTAAAATTACTCTAAAGCCTATTTCTTTTCCTTCTAAACCAACATACGGTTTATAGTGTATTAATTAAAAGGAAATTTTGGGTTCCATGTTAAGAGCTGAAATTTCCTGCTCGAAGCTTTATTCAAAAATAATATTTTTTATTAATTTCTATAAAGCTTTTAAAAAGCTTACTAACACACAATTAACTTGTATATAAAGGGTAATGGGAAAATGCCGAATTTGTCTCTAATTATGTTTATCATACGCAAGCTCTTTTCTCTTCTTGGCTCATTATTAGTTCAAGATTATATTTTATCAGATATTCATTTTGACCCCACAATCCCAAATAATGTGGAGTTCTTCCTTTGACACACCCACACACAATTTACAACAAAAGCAACTACCAGTCTTCAATATCCAATCACTACAACTTTGAAACTTTATATTGAAATCAGATGTGAACCCAACTGCAGTGGAAACAGGCTTAAAAACAGCTCCCGTCAACTAGCTTGCGGTAGTAAAAATAGCGATGTGTTGGTCACTATTCATCGATATCAGGTGACTTTGAAGGAAGATAAATTTTTCAGTAAGCAAGGAAAAAAGACTCCTGTGGTGGGATATTCTTGTAAACACCCAAACTCCCGAAGCAAGTTGTACAAGGACTTTATATGAACAATTTTGTTATATCCACCAGTACCATAAACTTAAATCATTGACAGCAAACTTAACCCGAATGACACACTACCAGTGAAACAATATAACCAATAGATTAGCTCTAGCTGATCATATATGACAAATTAAGAACCCCAAATTTTCAGAGAAAATAAATAAAAAAGAAGAAATCGGTCGATCCCCTTCGTGACCAAGTTTTTCTTCGATGGCGAAGAGCATCAAACAGTAACAAGACTTGGTTGAAGTGAGTTGCTTGGGTGAGAATTGAAGTAAATAAGAATTCCTAAATGGCATAACATAGATCTAATCCTCCCATTGTTCATCCCAACTGCCAAAATTCAGCTTGGAACATTATTGTGCTCACCAACGTTAGATAATTCCTTCACAAATACATATCGAAGAATTTGTTAATGAGATTATTGTGCAGACAAAAGGTCTTGCCCATCAATTAACATAGCTCATGGCAAAACGCCTCCTCGTCGACCGATCTTAGATTCCAGCCATCTAACGGAGCAATGCCTCCTCGCTGTCGGATCTTAAAATTTTGGTGGCCTCCTTTCTCTCTAGTTGCCGTTGCCGGGGAGAGAATGCCCAGACAGGGTTAAGGTTCTCCATTCACTCTTATTTTGATTCATTTTGATTGCCGCTTTATTTTAATTTAGAAGTTAAAGTATTACTTCTTTCTATTTTCTGTTTTGTTTTAATTGAACAGGAAAACCAAAAAGAAAAGGGGGAGTAAATAAAATAATTAAAGAGAAACTTCGAGTGGCATATGATATATAGCAATTGATTGTGACACTTGACAATTTGGTCCAGCCTTTGGTTTGTCCTTTTTAATCTGAGTCATCGATTTACAAATAAAAGAAAGAAAAGAAACTAAAGAGAGGAGAATCTAAACTGCCATTTAAATAAAGTAAGTCAATCGATCGATCGATTAATTAGGTCCATTGATTGGCATGTATATTAGATTATCCGATGGTGTTTGGAGATCCCGTAGAGATAACAGGAATCGATGTATATTGTTTGCTTGACGTTAAGATGGACTGCTTGCTCTTGCTGCTATCTCTACTCAAAGTACAAGGTTGATTTAGTTTTTTCCAAGGAACGCGAAACCGGACTGGACGGGTCAACACGGAAATCCTTGACCCAGCCTTCAGTCGGTCCGACTAGCTTGCGACCCGGGGTTGAGCTAACCCAGCCAGCTTAACTCGAACTGATCCACAGTCAACTCAGGCGATCCGGCGAGTTGCCCGAGTTAAACGGTTTAGGAAGATGAGAACAGAAATACAAGAAATAAGCTGAATCGTCTCTGTCAAGCTATGGTTCTATCATGTGAGAGGCCTTAAGTGGTGGGTTAGCCGGAAATGTTAGATCTAAGAAGAGATCCCTGAAGCTCTAAGTGGGTTGCTCATAAATTTTGGGGAAGAACAAGAAAGCAGAAAGAAATCAAATAGCAGCAGCTTCAGAGGTGAAGAAATAGTAAATAGGGATCCTAAGAGAGGAACCAATGTTCATCGCTAAAGTGCAGAACAGATCGATGACCAAAGCTCGAACATAGCAGGTCTGAGACTTCATTAAGCACTGAAACCAAGTTGGTGACGTTGAGAAGAATGAATTCAAAGGCGGTCGCCGCACGGCTACAAAACTAGGAGGCCGTTGGTTAGACGGGGGCGAGGGAAGGGAAGCAAAGTGAAGGAGAAAGAGTGTTTGCAAATAATGTTGATTAGGATGAGGCTTTTTTTTTTAAAATAATGTTGGTGGAGAATGAGTGTTATCAAGTAAATAATGTGGTGTCAGTTAAAGAAAAAAAAGTAAATAATACAAGTGAAATGATTTTCTCAACCCCTCTCTCTCTCTGCTCGCCCTTATGAGTGTATGTCTGAGTGATGTGATTGAACAAGAAGGAAAGCTAAGTTTGCTAGTACACAACTTCCGTCAAACCAGAAAATAAAAGCCCAACTCCCAAGTTGTTAATCACCAAAAAAAGGTAAATAATGTGGTCAGGAAGATGGTGGAGAAACTGTGAGAGGGAGCTGCTTTATGTTATGTTTTGATATTTTACTGGAATGAATATTTTGATATTGTAAATAAGGATTGTTAGATAATAGATAAATACTAAATATATTATTAGTTTTGATGATTGTTACTTTGAGTAATGGAATTTACTATTTAAATGTTAGAATTTTTAATTTTGAATAGTGTGATTATGTCAATATGTGTAAGATTTATCTTTTAAATTTTTTATTCATCACCGGTCTGACCCCGGTTTGACTCCGATCTAACCCACTGACCCTTAACCCTCTACTTATCCGGTTTATTCACCGATCCGAGTTCCAGTACCTTGGTTTTTTTTCTTTCTCTGTTTTTTCTGTAACTAGCTAAGTGAGTTTTGATCTATACTTGCTTTATTCATGGCAACTGAACAATGTAATATCTTATAGATTTTGTATTAGATTAATAGTTTGGTATTGATTTTACTGATTGATGATATACTGATTTTTACAATTAAACATTTGTATTATATATATATATGTTGATTTCGTTGGCAATGTGTGTCTGTGTGTGTGTGTTGATTTCATTTTTCTAGTTGAGTTCAAGCAATAACAAAGAAATAAAGATAAACTCGTGTGTTATAAATTTGTGAGTGAATGAAAATGTCATGTTGATGTGTAAACAGAATGTTCACCGTTGTTGATTAGTTGGTCGAATTAGTCAACCAATAAAACCAGTCTCATGTCTATCTGTTTTGATAGAGGGTTTTTGACGGGTCAATTAAATTAAATTTTATAGTTTTTCTTCCTTTATTGAACTAGAAACAACACCTTTTTGAGTTAAAAATTAACAATATGTCATATTTATGCTTTAGTAACCATGTTTTGCAGAATTATACTTGTTTTATGCATGAATGTTCTATTTAATTAATTAGTTAATGTCTTTTTCTATTTAACTATTACTTTTTCTGGAATTATATATTAATTTGTTTTGGTATATTTAAATTAAATTATATTATAAATTCCATTTTCAATGTGACATCTTTGTTTATGGGTGATTTGTAAATATTTTTTTTAAGCGTTCTTTAAACTTAGATGCATGTTTAATCCTAATGAGCTTCTGAGACATGACTCACCTAAAATTTTAATATATAAAAATATTATTTTATTCATGATTGGAGATCGACCAAAGTTTAACCCCACTTTAGTAACCAACTGGAATTTTAGTTGGTTCAAAAATATATAATGTCATCATGAGGCAAAAGAATGTACCTGTTTGCATTAACGTTTGGAAAACACATTCACACAAATCAAGATAACATTCCTCTGCATATTTATCTCACAGACTGAAAATCACATTAAAAAAACAGTGTGGCCTCTATGTGAGTGAAACATTGGGTGCCTACATTTGATAAATTGTATTTAGCATCTGGCATGCACCTTGATGTATCTTGAATAACACTCCTCTACATACTTATCTCATAGACCAAAAATCACATTGAAAAAACAGTGTGGCCTCTATGTGAGTGAAACATTGGGTGCCTACATTTGATAAATTGTATTTAGCAACTGGCATGTACCTTGATGTATCTTGAATTGCTAAATGAATTAAAGAGAAGGGGAAAAGCAAAAAACAAAAAAAACAAAAGCCAAAGAAAAGGAAAAGGAAAAGGAACAAATAGGTCAAAACATTTTTTAGAGGGTTAAGGTGCAATTTTATCCTGAAAGTTTTCACATATGAGCCTAGGTTATTTGAAAGTTTTTTAAAGAGCATGATAAACCTTAACATTTTATATATTTTTAATATCTAAACTTAGTCTATTATTACTTATTATTGATTTAATTGGGTTTAATTAAATAATTATTATGTAAAAGGTCAATTATATCATTTTTAGGAGTATTGGATTTTTTTATCCTTAGATGACTTGGCACTATCGACTTTCCCAGGATGAGGCCATAAGAGGAGCATAAGTGGATCCAAGCCGACTTAGGTGAAAGCTACAAACCCAAAAAGACACGACACTTCAAAGCTCAGCGGGTAAATAATATTTGGAATGTGGTTGAGAAATACTTACAAAGAAAGAAAAGAAAAAATGAAACCCATTTGCATTTGACTCGTTTGGAAACGCGGTAAAAAAATATTTTTACGTAAGTCTAAATAAATATGTAAAGGAGATTATCTCATTCTATAAGAAAAATACTATTAAAAGTGAGTTTAGGCACTACAAACGTTAAACCAAACATCCACGTTATCTCTCTACAGCGTTTTCCATTTAATTTTCTCCACCCACTCCCATCCATTTTTTTTTTTTGGTTTTTTTCCCGTACTACATTTCACCACTCTTCAATTTTCTTTTGGGCCACAGACCACTCACCTCCCATCATTCCATTGCCCTATTTATTTCCTTTCGAATACACACACAGTGGAGGCGGCACACACACGAAGACCTAAAGGAGCCGCCTGGGAGATTCATTGAACAAGCCGCCACACATCCATCAATTCATTCACCCATTCGCGCATTAGCCGCCTCCTGATTCCATTCCATCCATTCATCACGCCGCTGCACAAGGGAGAGCCTTTTTTTTTTTTTTCAATTGATCCATATATATCTATATCTATATATATATATTCGGTGCTCTCCTCCGAGACTTCGGCCATCAATCATTCATCCGTCGCTGGCCAGATGGCTATGGAAATTCAGTTATCCAGTGGAGGTGATTTTCCAACCATAAGCGACTAAATGCATCCATCAAATGGTGACGATGAAGCTAACCTTTGACAAATTAGGGGACTTATTTGAATTTTAATTTCACTTTTCAATCTATATATGTGTAAATTGTAATTCTAGATTGATAGAGTTTATGATTTATATATATGGAAGAGGATTATGATCGGTTAATATGATATGGATTGTGGTACTTGTGTTAGATTGATACTTTGGATTGTGATTGGATTATAGCACTTTTGTTATTCAATTAATTTCTTTTATTCTCTTGAAATCAATTGATTTGTTAGGTTTCTAAGAATTAATTGGAGGTAAAAATGATCTTTTATAAATATAACATAAGCTAAGTACTAAGATATTTCTAATTGATAAATTGAGTTTATGTTTAGACTAAATTAAAAAGTTAGGAATACTGATTAGTAAGTGTTATTGCTAGTCCTTATACTTAGTTAAAAGAAGAACTTAATATTAAAATTAGACAAGGAAGGTTATTAGATTCAATTACCTGGGACATCCATTTTATAGAATTTAAG
This sequence comes from Vachellia pachyceras, assembly GCA_025593235.1. NCBI lineage: Eukaryota > Viridiplantae > Streptophyta > Magnoliopsida > Fabales > Fabaceae > Vachellia > Vachellia pachyceras. Next base: position 9,269 of record JANTPZ010001403.1, on the reverse strand, counting down.
TACATTCATTTAGTTTAATTAGGTAGTAAAATTATATTTGATAATTCTTGGTTAATTTGTTATTTAAATTAAATTAATTAGGAATTAAATATATGCTCTACGTAGAGATCGACCTAGGTTAGTACTACTATATTGCATTTAGCCAAAGAATTGATTCCCAAACATTTAAGTGTCAAGTAACTTGATTGGAGTTCATTTGTTGAACATTTTCTTAGTTTTCATTTTTGTTAGTTTATGTAATCTTCTTTTATTTTTAATATTTTGCATTTTTTCTAATTTTTCATTTTTCATTTACATACAAAATTATTTGCTTTGATTATTTGATTGTTCATTTGCATAAGAAAAATTCTTTACTTACTCGTACTTTTCTATGCTTCACATTTATGCTTCTTTATTTTATTTGAATTGGTGTGTTTTGTTTCATGTTTCTTTTTGCCCCCAATTTTCACTCATTTGTAGATAATATGAAAGATATTTCTCTTAAAGCCTTGCATCCTTACAACATTAATTAAATGATATACAAATATAGATTAACAGTCAAAAGAGATGTTTGGTCATGAATGTGGTATTCCATTCTCTAATCCACACTATAAACCTCACTACCAGCTCTCATACCAAACCTTACAACCATAATCTCCGGTCTCCACCTCATAGACCATAATATGAGCCACCTCCAACTTATGATCCATATTTTTGAACCTAGGCAACCATTATATCAACCATCATGTAATCTATTTCCTCCACCATATGAACTATATCGATAACACCTTTCAACATCCTACTTACCTACCCCTAACTCTCTATACAAGCTGTATGACCATCCTTTCTAACTACTTTCTACCAAATTCAACCATCTTGTGAACCTTCTCCTCCACCTGAGCCTATCACACATCAACCAAGTGGACTAGATATTCTTCTTTCTTTCCATAACGTGGATGATTTGACCAATGCCTTGACGAAAAAGTATGAAGCACTTAAGAGAAATACATTATGCTACCCATGCAAGGAACAACTGATAAATATTTGATGCAAACTCAGCATCTGCTCCCATATTTAAGAGGGTGCTTCATTGCCAAATTTGAAAGCCGAGTTAGAAACTATTGGCTCCATGGATTGTTAAGCATCGGCATGTGTTGCAAAATCTGTAATATTGAATTATTTCAGTAATGTACAGTCCCAATGACACTAAAACAAATTGAAATTTCATGAAATGGGGGCTTTCATGATTAACGAAGACTTGAGGTTGACAACACTGAAACAAATTGAAATTTCCATAAGGGGGGCTTTCATGATTAACAAAGACTTAAGGTTGACTTGACTCCTATATATATATATGTATATATATGATGATGTGAGGCACTTGGTCGTCAAGTTTGCAAGTGAAGTTATAGAATTTCCTCAACAGCATCAAGCAAACCATCAGGTTAGCTGCAGCCTCTTTACTTTTTCCAATCTCTTTTCTTATATGTGTACATGCTACTTTCAAAACTTCATTACCTCTTATGTTATTTAATAACTTTGTCTTCATGATAACCTTCAGATTCATAAGTTTAGTGCAAGTATTAAAAAGGACTAAACGTTTTCTTTTAATCTATATCCATCACTACGACATCGTTATGCGTCTCTCTTGATTTCATGTTTTTAAGTATGGTTGTTAAATTTTTTTAATGGAAACCAATATTCGCAGTTTCAGAAGAAGCAGAGTCAAAACTTAGTACACAACAATTGGTTTCCCTTGTGAATCTCCTCTTTTTGATACAAAGGTAAATGCTAATTAAGATGTAAAGAATTAATAAAAATTACCCTCCATAGCATGAAGACTTAAAGTGGTGAGACTCATCACATCCCTTGTTATTGATTTCTTTATTCTGGACTATAGAAAAATGATTTGGTCGAACTAAACCTCTTGCTCTAGAAGATCTAAGTAAGCTAGTAATATCACAACATTGACATATTTACAGATCCATTACAAGATGAAGAGATTGGAGATAAAACAGGGTGCTTCATTGCTAAATTTGGAAGCCGAGTTAGAGGCTATAGGCTCCATGGAACCTCTCTCAGCATCAAGTTGCATCTATAAAATACCACCAAGAATTTGAAAGGGGAATGAAGAAGCCTACATGCCTACCTTGGTTTCCATTGGCCCATTTCACCGTGAGAACCAAAGCAACAATTAAAATTGTGGTACCTCCAAAATTTCTGAAGAGGAACGAAGAGAAATCATTGAATGATTATGCCAAATTCATACAAGACTCAGAAGACAGCATCTGACATTGTTATTCAGAGACCATACCAATGGAAAGCGATCAATTTGTAAGCATGATTCGAATTGATGCTTGTTTCATCATAGGGTTGTTTCTTGCTCAACGTATTGCTCAACATGAAGATCAACCAAGTGACCCTCTTGTTAGGAAAGGAGCATGGCCAATAAGCGAAATAATGCTAGACTTGATTTTAATTGAGAACCAATTACCATTTTTTGTCCTTAAAGATCTATTCTGCGAAGCTTTTGCCATTGGATTCAATGATGAGCTTTCATTTCTTCATCTTATCATCCCTATTTTCATAATCAGGTTCTTGGCAAACGTATATTATTCCCAAGTTGAAAGAATGTTTCACAACTCTTCCTTCACAAAGCAAGTGAAACACCTCTGTGATATATTAAGGACATTTTGCTTACCAAGTAATCCACCACCAATAATTAGAGCCCAAACAACTTTGAAGCGTTCATATAGTGTGAGTCAGCTACACAATGCCGGAGTCAAATCACAACCTTGCCGAGAGAAAATGTTGACCGAGGTTGAGTTTAAGGAAGGGGCTCTAAGAATACCAAAAATTAGGGTTAGTAATTGGTTCGAGATATTGATGAGAAATGTAGTTGCTTTTGAGCAGTGTCACTATCCGTACGAGCTCTACGTGTCGGAATGTGTAACCCTCTTGAATTTTCTTATTCAATCAGAGAAAGACATTGAGATCCTTCTTGAAAAGGGAATCATGGAAAGTTTTCTTGATGGTTGAATAGTGGCTTCAATGTTTAGCGATCTACGTATGAATCTTTGCGGTTACGGAAGTAATGGTTATGTTGATTTACATAAATAGTTAGATAAGTTTTATAATAACCGTTGGCAAAGTATAAAGCAATCTTTGTGCGTGACTATTGGAGAACTCCTTGGAAAAGAACTTCTTCCAGTGCTGCAGTTCTGCTTCTTTTCCTCACTTTAATCCAGGCAATATGTTCTATTGTTTCTTTGTTTAAAATGTAGGTAAAAAACTCTTGTATTATGCTCTCAAGTGTCGAATAAATTTGGTGTGTATTGCTTTATGTAATAACAGCTATTTTGGTGTATATGACATAACAACTCTCTTGACTTACTTTATTATGCATTAGAGATTAATAATGAACCATTTTAAGGCCTTTCATAATCTAAAATTACCTAATAAAATGAAATTTTAAAACCTTGTTAAAATTATTGTTCATAAGCACTGCTCATTTGGTAAATTCATAATTTTTGACTAACTTTAAAAATTCATAACTAATTCTAAGCCTTTCATATGCTATTGGAATGAAATTTGACTAAAAAGCATAAAGAAAACCTGAATGAGAAAAATGAGCATGGTTGCGTTATATTTTGACTAACAAAAACATTGTTTGGACTTTGGACGCTTGTCAATTTTTTTGACTATGTTTTTTGTTACAAAAATTTTAGGAAAGGGGTTAGACTCACCCACGATCTAAGGGTAGGGCACTAACTCATGATCCACTGGGACTTATCCTTGTGGGTACTAGAGCAAGCAAGCAAACCCTTTTAGTTCTGTTTACACATGTAGGTCAACACAACTTCACTAAACTGTGGTGATGTCTCCCTAAGCACTGCAACTGGAGTTACAACAAAGTGATACTCCCTAGAATCGAACCCTTTCTCTTTTAGGTGAGAGTGCGACTCTAATCCCTTCGACAGTCCTTTGTCTGGTCTAATGATACCATTGGTCCAACTTAGTTTTATGGGCCCATTGGACGAGAAGCTTTGAAGCTCAAGCATGTACTCTTCAGGCCCAATTTCAAAATGGATAATCCAAACTCATACCACCAAGCCCAAACGATATAAAAAATCTGTGGTCAACCAATCAATTCTCCAAGCTGATCACGATTATGATTTATGAATAATTATTTTCTTTATTTTAAGTATAAATTATGTAAAATATGTTTGATTTAAAGTTTGTTTGGAAGTCCGTTGGAGAACAATTTTTACGTAGTTCGAGAAAAACCCTAGGTTCCAAAGAATAGATTTTGGGATAATAGCTTTTACGGATTTCAAAGTAAAATCTAGATTTTGAAAATATGGTTATGTATAGGAAGTTAGGTCGATAATAGTTTATCCCGGTTGAACCAATAATTTAACAAATTCATTGTGCCTGGTTTCAGCAATATGAGCAAAGTAGTCAACTACTGCCATTAACTGGCACCAATAAAACAAACGGTGACATATACTTTCTTCTAGACCTTGAAAGGAATGACTCAATTGATCATTTATTATGACCAAAATTTTCTGCATCAGCACAAACCAGCTTTCTGAATCTCCTCTTGATTTTGGAAGTGATGCCAGGGAATAAGCTAGTTTCTAGAATTACAACACAAACAAAAGCCAAGACATATATTATGATCAAGACACTGTCTATGGATATACACGAGAGCACACTTACTTTTAACAAGAGGCCATACAAACAAGAGCCATACTAACAGAGAAAAGAGTTCAATATTCCACTGCATGATGAATAAATACTCTTAATAGTATTTTGTTATGCAAGTCTGTAATGTTATCATTATAATCAGGAACTTCAAGGTGGAGCAACTAATTAAACTTCAGGGACTGTAAGAAAGTCCATGAACAGGCTGCTCCTGGTGAGACAATCAAGAAAGACAAAGCACATTACCTTCAGGTCCAACATTCTCTTCACAAAGTAAAACTAAAAAGTCATTTTATTTAACTCTATGAACTAGCGAGTCCCAAGTAGTGGTATTATTTTTACGAAAACAAACTATTTGGAAATATACTGATAGAGGAGGATTATTTTTTCTAGTTCATATAAGATCTAGAAAATTTAAACATCCATAATAAAAGTTATTATTGAATAAAAAATTAACATTAATATTATTAGAATTGGACTTAACAATGTTGGTTTCAAGTGTTTGGTTTAGTGGTTCCAACTTTCACTCTAACACACACTTAACAGAAAAAGTAGTGAAATAATGTCTAAACTCTTTTTTTTTTTTTAGGGTAAAGGTTTAAAATTATCATTTATCTTTTGCAAAAAGAGTTGTCAACACAAAAGGTTGGGTATAAAAATACCAACGTTCATTCAAAAACGACCCTAAAATGCTATGACCCCTAATTTATGGGATGTTGATAGTCAGTGGTAAAAAGTTTGACTATTTTGCTTACGTGGCCGGTGATGTGGCAATAAGATTATGAAAAGTTTGACTAAGTTGGATGAGGTGGCTGGTGATGTGGGAAAATTGAATTAGATGCGTGTGCAAGTTAAGGGGTTGACGGAATGTAGGATTTTATCGAAAGAGTGTAGAAATGGGTTGAGTAGAGCAAGAGGAACCCAAGGCATCTATTCAGTGGCTGTCTCGAGAGTTTAAGGAGAAAGTTCAAGATAGGCCTCAATACATGATAAGCGACATGAAGAAGGAAGTGGAGCGTGATACGAAGGTGAACCTGTTCAATATGAGCTATTTGGTTCATTTATAAGTGGAGCCTTCTTTTATATGTGGTTCATTTGTGTAACTTGTACACCTTCCATTCTTGTAGCAAGGATTTAGTCAAGAGGTTGTAATTGAAGAAGGTACTACAAAAGAACATATGCAACACTATGCAGATCCCCAAATCAAATACCCAAATACCAAACGAGCGAGACATGAGAAAGTTGAAGGCTCAAGTTCCACTGCTCCAGAGGGTTCAAGGAGGATCCAATTCACAACCGAAGGGGCAACACCCTCAGATCTACCAGTTAAGCCACCAGGAATAAAGTGGAAAGGCAAACCCGAGTATAACATCTTCATAGCTCCTTCGCCAAAGTCAGAGCATTATTGCAAAGACCAGAGCGAGTGCAAGAAAGTCTGCAACAAAGTCTGACATATAACGTTCATAATGTTTTGTTGCAGGAATTTTTTTTTTTGGTTTACTGTTTACCATGATTGGCCTCTTGTATTTTTTTTTTTAGGGTGGCCTGATGGCTTTGATGAATTGTTTTTGATGACTTTGCGGCACTTTTTGTAATAGCCTAACTCTGTTCACCCTTGTCATTATCAACATAGCCATCACATTTTTTAATTTAATGCACCATTTCTTGCTTGATGCTTCACTTTCACATGTCTCCTGACTGCATCTCAACTTCCTAACTTTAGCTTGGATTCTATCAATCTCTTCACATAACCACTGACCCTCGTTACTTCTTTGGGGCATAGTATTCTGATGAAATAATTTATCGATGTTATCAAAGTCACCATCATGCCAAGATGAAACCCACATCTCCTATCCTGTCAAGTTGGCCAGGTTCGCCATTCAATCAGTAACGCACACTAAAAGTATAAATCATCTTCCAATCATTAACAAACTTGGTAATAGTTTCAGCAACAATAAAATCTCCTTCCAGGTTTTCCTTTCATCCATGCAGTCCACCTCGCAGCAACCAATATGTGATGACAATAGCTTGACAGCCCTTCGTACTCATCCTTGCGCCTCGCTTGCCTCATAATCGCCGCCCTCCTCCTTCTTCTTCCAGTCGTCGATGATGAAGACGAAGCCATCTACTTCTGTCTGCAGCCTTCTCCTTTCTCTTCTCAGCTCCTCGATGTGCTGTGTCGAGCCTTCATGGAGAAACACCACAGTGTCGCATCTTAACACACTCGCATCTGCCACGTCCACCAGTCTGACTAGGCAATAAATTCCACCTGGATTACGAGTTAACGGGCTTAGGCGAAATTAATAGCCATGGCATTTTAGGCTAAATTAATAAATTTCAACTTTTGTTTATGGTGTCGATAGCTCTGTTTGCAAAAGTTAAAGAGTAATATTGAAATCTTCACTCTTTTTTATATAACAACTGATCTCTAAACTAATCCAGAACTATTATTACGACTTATCATTTGTAGAATTAGTTAAAAATAACAGATAATTTTGGTGAAACATATATAGAAAATAAACGGAATGAATCACATATTTTCAATAGCATGTTATGACTTATGAGAACTTACTGTTTGAATCGCTTTTCAAAACAAAACACTATTTTACAGCCATTTTAAAGCATCAAAATTGTTACCTAATGAAGTATACGAATTAATTATTTCTCATTTTACTAGATGCATAAGTCTTGGAATGTGAAAGTACAATTTTATTAGATGCATTTGGATTTTCTTTTCTTTTTTTTATTCCCCTCAATTTTATCAGATTATTTGGATTAATTATCTAATTTTTTTTGGGGAAATGTTTCCACCCTGCAACCCCGACGTTGGTCCAGCCAAGTTGGGTTCGTATAATTTTTGAAATATAGTAAAACTTTTAAAGGAAAAATTTGGGCTTTTGGCTCAATAATTTAGCCCAGTCAAGTAACAGTGGTTTAGGACCCAACATTATCTTACATTCACAAATTCAAACAAACAGTCAATATTCTTAATATAATAAATCAATGCTTAAATCCATATTTAGTATCGGAAAGTGGCTCAACATGCATTACTAGAAAATCACATATAAACGAGAAAAATTAGCGACGACTTTGAAATCCCTTTCTAAATAGCGCAATTAGCGACGAATTTAGCGATGAATATTAAATCCCTCTCTAATGTCCAAATTAGCGAGGAAAATTAGTGCCGACTTAAATATTCCTCTTTAAAATGTCTAATTAGCGAGGAATTTAGCGAGGTATATTATATTCCTCTCTAATTTTTCAAATTAGCGACGACTTAGATATTCTTTTCTAAAATGTCCAATTAGCGAGGAATTTAGCGATGAATGTTATAGTCCTCTCTAACTTTTCAAATTAGTGATGAAAATTAGCGACGACTTAGATATTCCTCTCTAAATTACCAATTAGCAAGGAATTTAGCGATGAATGTTATATTCCTCTCTAATTTTTTAAATTAGTAAGAAAATTTTTTAACTGTAATATTGAGTTATTTATATTTCTTTTTAGCATGAATTTTGGAGGGTTAAAGGAGTTAATATATATTTTTTTCAATTTCCCTCTTTTATTTAAATTTTGGATGGTTGGCTCAGAATTAAATTTTCCCTCTTTTTTCTTCTAATTTTAAGTTGTAAAATGATTTCCTGCCACACGTCCTTTTTGTGAACAAATATATTATTTGAAATTGGATGTTTCCACTCATCTTTCTGTCGCGTCTTCGCCTCAGAAATCCCTAATTCCTCCACCTCTTGCACCAGTTCCATTCATCCTGTCCCCTGTCTCTACAAATGTTCAGCCTGGTATCCTGTGGATTTGGGGATCTTCGCCTCATATTTTAACTTCTGCTCTCTTGCAACTTTTATCTCTGTTTCTCCCGCACCTCCGATAGAAATGCCTTTGCATCGGTCATCTTCTGGCGGTGCCGCCAAGGTACTCGATCTGGAAAGTGCTGTGAAAGGCGGGATTCTGGATGGTGAAGCTGCTTTACCCGGTGGCTGTTGCAATCGATCTTGATCATGGCCAACAGTAATCTCCCTCGAAGAATCATCAAGGTTCGTATCAATTTTTTTGTCAAGATCCTATTTACATTTCTCTGATCCGTTGGTTTGATTGATGAGTGAAAGAAAGGAATTGGAAAAGTAATTCGAAACCTTGTTGTGGTGTCGAATGTCGTTTTTGTCGTACATATGATCTCATTTGTTCTGATTTGTGCACCCTTATTTTTCTTTTGTCATCTTGATAATCTCTTTTTCTTCTGACGATGATCTGTTAATACTCTATTCTTTAGGTTGAGGTAGCTGTTCGTAATAACGCCCAGAGATTGTATGCTTCCAAGCTGAAATCAGTTGGCAGAGGTATTATGTGATGTATCTATGCCTTTAATAATCATTAATGCGATGAAAACATGGTTCATATAAAGGAGAGAACAAGTTCTGAAATGCAATCACGAGTTGATGCAGAGGTTAATGTTCTGAATCTAAACTATGGTGTTCTGATTGCGAAAATCTTGTTTATATAGTTTTACCCCCTCTTCTATCCCTTACTGGTTTTTCTTTTTATCATCATTAAAGGTAAAAACCAAAAAC
>JANTPZ010001402.1:0-20926 GCA_025593235.1 Vachellia pachyceras | reverse complement strand
GGTCTAAAGTAGAATCCACTTACGCTTTTTCTTCGATCCTTTTCAAAATTCATGCAGCTTGGATCATTAGAGAACTTATCTTCAATGCCTGACTCAAAGCTACAGAAATCCTTTGTGATGGATGTCTACTCATTCTATTTGTAGTGGAAACTTTTTTAACAATCACATAAAAGGAACATGTAAACCTACCTAGCAAGCCAAATATGTTGTGGTTAAGTCACTCCATGCATCTTGAAAGCATAGATATGATATTTCTTGACAACTTAGATTTACTTCGTGTTAGGATATGCCTAGTCCACCGTAGGGGTCAAACCCATCTTGATTGGGTGTAAATGAGAATAAAGCAAAATATGGATTGAACATATTTGATATATCCCTCTAAATAGAAAAGGAGTTACATAACAGCAAGGTATATAAGGAGAATAAGTTGGAGTGAGTTTCATGTGCAGGAAATTTTTCTGAAAGGAATTTTTTCTGAAATTCTAGGCACAATTTCCTAAATTGGCCTTGCTAATAGTAATTTTGAGAAATTACACTTTTCCCAAAACTCGGGATGATAGATATATAATGTTACCTGGGTGGGTGCTCTATTTAATTTGCCCCTTGGTTAACCTTTACCTTCACATTTCATCTTTATTTTGGAGGGCCAAATGTTACCTATGTCCCTTTAAATTTCACCATCTTTTAAAAAATTGTAGTGTTTATTGCCCAATAGGCCTTGATAGCCTATATAATTTAAGCTTATTTAGTTTATAGGCCCAAAATCTTGTATATGACAATTTACGCTTTAGGGTTTGTCCACGTGAATTTAATTGAACAGGGATGACCAAACCGGTTATGCTAAACATTGAATTCATTATTAGTAAACTTCTAGTTTACCTTATCAAGTTACTGGTTTATGTTACGTAACTCTTGGTTTGTATAAGTAAATTTCTAGTTTACTATCGCATATCAAACATTAAATTCATTAGTAAACTTCTGGTTTATCTTGTCATAACGATGGCTTGTATTACCTAATTTCTAGTTTGTATTAATAAACTTCTAGTTTACTATTACATAGGTTTCAACTATGCCTATGAATGTATAATACAACTATACAGGTCAAAAGAAAAGGGAAGGAAACCTTTCTAATATATAATTTCTACCAGAAAATGAATTTGTAATGTTAAGACATTCTTGATTATTTTCTATCATTTTTTTCATATGATATCCATTTATGTGGACATTTTTTAAAATTAATAGATTTGATATAATAGAGTGCATTTTCAATACATAATTGTGTTCCTTCAGGAAATAGAATATTAGTTCTTCTAGAATATAATAATTTTGTTTGTTATGACCACTGTTTGCCATTTTATGTTTCTTATCAATTTTTCTCCACTTCATGTGGGAATTAGAACCACTATGGTTCCACCCATAACTTTGACCACATCCACGATCTCAACTACAACAATTACTAAATTCATTTGTGACTAAATTTACTTTTGGGAATGGAATCAAGCTAGTTGGAAGAAATTCATGATATTTCAATAAAAAGATTATTGCTTTCTTCATCTACGTAAGACAAGAAATTAAATCGGCAATTGTTTTTAAAACCTCTCAATATATTGGGCCCGTTTGGGAACATGGTGGAGAAGTGTTTTTACGTAAGTTGAGATAAATATGTGAAGGAGATTATCTTATTTTGCGGAAAAAAATTGTTGAACGAGCTTTTGGGCTCTCTAGAAGTGTTGCCAAGCGGGACCATTGTTGCTACATGAGCAAATTGGATGCATGAAATGAGGATAATATTTTCTCTAACATATCTTTCATCAGAAAAGTTTTCTCCACGTAATTTTAATTGAAAGTGATTCTAAACATGGCTAAGTTTAATTTATACTCATTCATAGACTTAAAGTCTTGCATGCATAAATGCATACATTTATAACGGGCTTTTGAAAGGATAACCAACTTCTTATAACCATGCATTTGTTTTAAATTGTTCTAAAGAACAAGTAATCTTTTATGTATGCAACTTAGAGGATGTTGCAACTGTTGGAATTAGAACGTACGTACACACAGCGGAATTTAAAATTTCTAATCCCCATATGAATCTGTCAAAAGGGTTTAGACCGAGGAAATATAGCAATACCTTTTGTGTTTTGAATTCAAAGTATCCCTTGCATTTGGATCTCTTCAAGTTTCACACCCTTCTTCGTTCTTTGTTTCGATCACAAGGAGTTGATGTTTTTTATCGTCTCCCTCGACCGGTATCAACGCGAACAGTTCCCAACAATCGCAGCGTGCTACACACTCTGTCTAGGGTTTCTGTGATTCACAATCAGATTCGAATTGCATTATATCTCTTGGTCATGAGCCCTAATATTTATAGAACTCATGGAGAGCCTCATAATCCAAAATTAATCTTTAAAATTTGAAATAAAGATCCCAAAAGATATTCAAGATTAATTTTTGTTAATCTTGAAATTTGAATTTCAAAAAATACTCAAAGTTAACCTTTATTAATCTTGAAATTTGAATTTCAAAAAGGATCTTCAAGATTAATCTTTATTAATCTTGAAATTCGAAATTTGAAATTCAAAACATGAAATTCGAATCTTGCAATTCTAATTTGGACTAATATTATTTGATCAAATCCTATCCATATAATTAATCTAAATAATGAGCCAACGAATTTAATTTATCTTTAAAAATTAAATCTGAATATCAATGTTAGTTATTTAATTTATCAAAATAAATTAAATATTGAAACAACATGTAATATTCATAATTCATCTATGGATGTAATTATCATAATAAACATGCAAAACTATGATAAATAAATCAAGAAAATACATTAAGATAAAATAATGTTTGAGGTACAATGATTGGCCCCTAGGGTAAATTTCCAATACCCTCCCATTTGCACTAGGTACAATCATTGGTTTGTCTAATTCCCATTGTCCTAACATGACCTTCATGTTTTGCTTCTGCAAACGGTTTGGTAAGAGGATCAGCAACATTATCTTCTTGAGTACTTCATTGCATATTTTGATATCATCTCTATCATTGATTTCTTTGATAAGGTGAAATCGCTTGAGTATATGCTTGGTCCTTTAGTGTGACCTAGGCTCCTTTGCCTGCACAATAGCACCACTATTGTCACAGAGCAAATCTATTGAATTGGAGATGGTAGGGATCACCCCTAGTTCAATAATGAACTTTCTTATCCAAACGGCTTCTTCTGCTGCATCCGATGCTGCTATATACTTGGCTTCTGTTGCAAAATCAACTATTGTGCTCTGCTTAGAGCTCTTCCAGCTTATCGAGCCACCATTAAACAAGAACACATATCTTGACTGTGATCTAGAATCATCTTGGTCAATTTGAAAACTTGCATCTGTGTAACCAGTTACACAGAGTTCATCATCCAAACCACATATACTAAAAACAAATCCTTAGTCCTTCTCAAGTAATTAAGGATATTATTGGCAGCAGTCCAAGGACTGTCACTGGGATCTTGCTGTTATCTGCTAGTCATACTCAAGGCAAATGAGACATCTGGTCGAGTAGATAACATGGTATACATGATGGATCCAATAGCCTAAGCATATAGAACCTTACTTATATGATCTCTTTAATCTGGTATTTTAGCACACAGATCCGTAGAGAGAAGGATGCCATGAGATACAGGTATGTAGCCCCTCTTTGAATCCCACATACTGAACCTATGCAATATTTTGTCTATATATGTACTCTGACTTAAGCCTATAATCCTCTTGGATCTATCTCTATAGATCCTAATCCCAATAATGTAAGTGGCTTTGCCTAAGTCTTTTATTGAAAAGGACTTTTCTAACCATAACTTGACACTCTGCAAGGTAGGAATGTCATTTCCAATCATTAGGATGTCATCTACATAAAGCACTAGGAATACAATAGTGCTCCCACTGACCTTCTTGTAGACACAAGGTTCATCCGTGTTTTGAATGAATCCAAACTCTTTGATTACTTCATCAAAATGATGGTTCCAACTCCATGATGCTTGGTTCAATCTATAAATGGATCGTTGAAGCTTGCATACTTTACCAAAGTCCTCTAGACGCACAAAACCTTTAGGTTGTGTCATGTACACATCCTCAAGTAGCTTTGCATTAAGGAATGCTGTTTTTGATGTCCATTTGTCATATTTCATAGTCATAATATGCAGTAATGACAAGAAGGATTCTAATTGACTTGGCCATCCAACTAGAGAAAAGGTTTCATCATAGTCAATACCATTAGTTTGTGTGAATTCTTTTGCAACTAATAATGCCTTGGGGACATTTACTTTGCCATCCATGTTGGTTTTCTCTTTAAAAACCCATTTGCACCCAATGATTTTTACACCTTCAGGTGGTCAACCAAGGTTCGTACCTAATTGTCATACATGGATTGCATTTCAGACTTCATGGCATTCAGCCATTTGTTAGAGTTTAGACCTACTATGGCCTCTTGATAGATGGTTGGCTCATTGTGTTCATTAAGCAACACATCACGACTTCCAGTAACTAGAAATATATATATCTCTAATGTTGTTGTCGTGACCTATCAGACCTTCATAGCCCTTGTGTTACTTGAGGAGGCTTAACAACATCTTGTGAATCTTCTCTAGTTTCCATATGTGGTTCTATTATATCTTGAAATTCTTGAACTTCTTTGAGATGCAATTTTCTCCCACTGGTTCTTTTAGAGATGAACTCTCTTTTTAGAAAGATACATTTTCGAACAACAAACACTTTGTGTTCGATATGATTATAGACATAGTATTCCGTTGTTTCCTTTGGTAACCCCACAAAAAGGCATTTAGAGGATCTGTTTGACAATTTATCAGAGGCCTACTGTTTAACATAGACTAATATCCCCAAATCTTGAGAAAAGACAAGCTAGGTTTCTTCCCAATCCATATCTCATATGATGTCTTTTCAACTGCCTTATATGGAACACGATTTAGTGTGAACGCAGCTATTTCTAGTGCATGGCCCCAAAGGAAGGTGAAAGATTTGTTTGACTCATCATAAATTGAACCATATCTAACAGAGTTTGATTCCTCCTTTCAGAAACACCATTCCATTGCGGTGTTCCTAGAGGAGTGAGTTGTGAGATTATCCCACAACTCCTAAGATGTTCAACAAACTCTTGACTTAAATATTCACCTCCTTGATCAGATCGAAGGGTTTTAATTGTCTTGGCAAGTTAGTTTTGTACTTCATTTTAGAATATTTTGAACAGTTCAAAAGATTTAGATTTATGTTTTATTAGATAGACATAACTATATCTACTGAAATCATATATAAATGTAATGAAGTACATATATCCCCCCTCTGGCAGGTGTATTTAGTGGTCTACATACATTTGTATGTATGAGGCCCAATAAATCTATGGCCCCCTCTCACTATGCCTAGTAAAATGTACCTTAGTCATCTTTCCCAATAAATAAGATTCACACATATCAATTGATTGAAAATCAAATGAGTTAAGAAATCCATCCTGATGGAGTTTAGAAATGTGTTTCTCATTATATGGCCTAGACAACAATGCCATAGGTAGATTGGATTCAAATCATTTGATTTAATCCTCTTAGCTGTTATGTTATAGATATTTCCATTACTATGATGTTCTAAGTTTTAAAGATAATGATCAAGATACAGATCACCATCAGCATAAAAAATATCATTATGATAAATAGAACATTTACCATTCCCGATAATGGAGTATAACTTCCTTATCCAAATAAGAAAGAGAAACAATGTTACTACTCAAAGCAGGAACATAAAAGCAATTGTTCGAAACTAACAAAAGCCAACTGAGCATAACTAATTCATAAGTGCCTACAGTTAGAGCAGTAACTCTTACTTTATTCCCAACACGTAGGTCCACTTCACCCTTCTTCAGTTTTCTACTGTCCTTGAGGCCTTGTATATTGGTATAGATGTGAAAACCACTGCAGTATCTCATATCCATATAGAGGAAGTAGAAAAATGAATATATATATATATAACATAAATACCTGAATAGATAGCCCCACTATCCTTCTTTTTCTTCTTCAGATCTTCCAGGTAGAGTTTGCAATTCCTTTTCCAATGAGCAGGTTCATTGCAGAAATAGCAGATTCAATCCTTTGGAGGCTTAGCCTCATCAGGCATAAACTTGGTTTCAGGTTTGTTTGTTTGTTTGTTTGACCTTCTGGTCTTACCAGCAAAGCCTTTGTCCCTTCCATTGCTCTTGCCTTTCTTTTTCATATTCTTTCTTTTCTAAACCATCAAAACAGTGCTAGGCTTCTTCTTGATGTTCTATTAAGCTATTTTGAGCATCCTATGGAGTTCAGAAATTGATTTCTCCATGTTGTTCATATTGTAGTTCATGACAAACTGGTCATAACTATTAAGGAGTGAGTTTAAAATCAAATCTGTAGCTAACTCCTGACTTATGGGAAATCCAAGCCTCTCAAAATGATCAATGTAGCCTTTCATTTTTAACACATGAGAGCTAACTGATGCATTCTCAGCCATCTTGCAGAAATACAAGGCTTAGTAGTCTCATACCTCTCTTGCCTTGCTTATTGCTGGGCATTTCCTTTAGATGAACAATCATCTCATAAGCCTCCATATGTTCCAGATCTCTTTGGATCTCTGGAACCATAGTGGCAAGCATGGGCATTCTATATCTACTGAGTCATCCTTATACTTTGAGTAAGCATCTCTTTGAGCTCTGGTAGCAATGGCTGCAGGCTCGTCAAGAATGGGCTCATGAAGGACATAAGTGTTTCTTTCATGCTTGAAAATAATTCTCAAGTTCCTAAACCAATCAAGAAAGTTTGTCCCATTAAGTTTGTCCTTCTCAAGGATCGATCGCAATGATAGTGTAGCAGTATTACTAATTAACATGATTTTACAATTTCAAAGTATGCAAAACATTTTAGTAATCTCCCACTAAATTAATAACCCTCAATATAATTAGTAGGCTAAGATCCATATTTCACTTAAATTTAACTCTACTTTGGCAAGACATTAAATTCAAGTTATTTAGGTTGGTAACCCTTTACCAATTACATCTTATGTAACTCTTAGGTTTTATAGGTTTTGTTCATCATATGATCCAGCATGTTTAATCACATATAATGCCTTAAGATCCAAAACCGTTTTGATAATCTCAATTAAGTCAAAACAATAATGAATTGTATGAGTAGCACCATTACTCACAATTGCCTTACTAAGATAACTCAAATGCATCCATTTTGGTGGAACCTACATTTGAATAATTGAGGTTTTGACAATTATTCATTAATTAACGGCATTATGACTTAAGATTCATTTTGTATGGTTTAATGAGTTGATCTTACGAATATAATACAGGTTGTCATTGTATCTCATATAATAGCATATTTACTGATTGTAAACTAGCATGCAATGATCTAATCAAAAGCATATAATAAACGTAAGACAATATTGCTTACATAACCTAAATCCTCCCAAGCCATGAGAGGAATCCTAGAGAAAGTTAAAAGATTTCATTAAGAGAAACCTTGTTTGAACATACGAGGGGAGTGAAATGAGAAAAGAATATACATCAAGAATCTTTATAGGAAGGCATGGCACGTAGGCCGTAATTAAATTTTACAACCCTTTGTAAAACTAAAGTCATGTTATTTCACCATACCCATTCAATCATTCAAAAGAAAATTACAATAAGCAATAAGTTATACATTACAAATAATTCTTATTGCGTTCAAATTATCTCGTGCTACACATACGTGGTCAAGAGGCAATGTCCCTTGCGGCGATCCCGCTAGCCGGTTAGCAAGCAGGTCAAGGGGCAGCGCCCTCAAAAAGAAAATTTTAAACCCATATTCATTGTTACCCAAAACTCTTCTGGATTTAACAGAGCACGTGAACCCGTGACCAAAACTATACATCATATGTATTCCAAATTTGCATCATATATAAACCCGTAACCAAAACCACATGAACATATTCACATGAAAATACATTGCGCATCTAAACTTGTAATCAATACATCATATGTATCCTAGATTCACATCATATGAACATATTCACATGAAACCCGTGACTAGAATGCACGAAAACACAAGAACATCAAAAACCCCGATTGTCCAGATTTGAAAATGCACAAACCATAAATCATATATAGATTTGAAAATGCATACATCATGTATCATATACAGATTTGAAGACACGTGCAATATGTCCTAGATTATCATGCTTTTCAAGAATGCATCAATCAACATATATAATATATCATGCCAATCATACAAACTCAATCTAAACGCACAATTGACATGTCTTTGGTACCACTATTGGAATTAGCATCTACGTACATGCAGCAGAATTTAAAATTTCTAATCCCCATAAGGATTTGTTAAAGGCGTTAGATCGAGGAGATAGAGCAATACATTTTGCATTTAGAATTTGAAGCATCCCTTGTATTTGGATCTCTTTAAGTTATACGCCCTTCCGCGTTCTTTGTTTCGATCACAAGGAGCTACCTTTTTATCATCTCCCTCTACCGGTATCCAAGTGAACAGTTCCCAACAATCGTAGCGTGCTAGTGCTTCTCACATCTCACTTTCTCTCTAGGGTTTCTGTGGCTCACAATCGGATTTGAATTGCATTATATTTGTTGGTCATGAGTTATAATATTTATAGAACTCATGGAGAGCCTCATAATCCAAGATTAATCTTTTATTAATCTTTAAAATTCGAAATAAATATCTCAAAAGATATTCAAGATTAGTCTTTATTAATCTTGAAATTTGAATTTCAAAAGTATGTTCAAGATTAATCTTTATTAATTTTAAAATTTGAATTTCAAAAGATACTCAAGATTAATCTTTATTAATCTTGAAATTTGAATTTAAAAAAGGATCTTCAAGATTAATCTTTATTAATCTTGAAATTCAAAATTTGAAATTCAAAACATGAAATTCAAATCTTGCAATTCTAATTTAGATTAGTCTGATTTGATCAAATTATATCCATATAAGTAATCCAAATAATGAGCCAATGAATTTATTTTATCTTTATAAATTAAATCTGAATATCAATGTTAGTTATTTAATTTATCAAATAAATTAAATATTGAAACTTACATATAATATTCTTGTCATTTCGAATTTATATATATCCATATATAAAATTCGAATAAACCTTAGAACTAAAGCTCATGTTGGATTGCTCGTGTGCGACCTTATAGACTCATATGAAGTTGGCAGTGGGCTAATCTCAGTATTAGCCCACAAGTTGCAAGTGGCCTCTAGAAAGATGTTGCGACTACCCAAATCACATGAGGATCGTTAACAAGACATAGCCTGTCATGTAATCATATCACATCCCTTTTGTCACATGATATCTCAATGAAGGATGAGGCATGGATGACTCATTCTCCTATTCCTGACCATTACTTTCTCGATCCCTAAGTAGTCTAATCTCAGAAACGAAAACTCCTTTTTGTTATAGTATGGCCATACATTTCTCAGACTGACTCATCGAGAGGCCCAGTAATATCTCTCAACTAATGTGAGGGACAAATCCCATCTTGTCACTCACATTTCTCCACATGAAAGTCCCCCAAGCCCATGATAGCCTTTATCATCACCCGGTCAAATGTGACTTTTGACTAAATTAAAACTTAGCAACTCTCATGTAGGAATCTATGATGATCTCAGGTCAAAGAGCGTGGTGATGTGATGATGTGATTACATATGAGATAAGTTAATTACTTAATCCATGCAGTTTTCTCATCGCGGGTCGATCCAGCACATTATACTCTTACAAGTGCCTATAACTTTGACTCGTATCTTCATACCTTATCAAAATCATATTGGTCTTACTTTATCTATGCTCCCGCATAGACAACTAACCCGGGACATTTAAGACAATATTCATAATTCATCTTTAGATGCAATAATCATAATAAACATGCAAAACTATGATAATTAAATGGAGAAAATACATTAAAATAAAATAATGTCTGAGGTATAATGTTTGGCCCTTATGGCACAATTTCCAATATTAACTACTCCCCATGATTGCATACTAATAATGAATATCAATCATATACAATTGAATTCTAAATATGTATAATCATCTATAAGAATGATTAATTGATTCAAACCAAAATATTAAATTATTCTACTATTTTATGCACCCAAACAATTTTTAAAAAAATTTAATTCCACCACATTTCAAATCAAATACAATTTTTCAGAATTCAAACGTTAGACAATTGCAAAATTTAATAATAAAAATAATTTCTGCAATTGGGTAACATGTGAAATAAAATTATGCAAATTTTCTTAAATGGGAAAATGGCTAAAATTTAATTTTTCCTTAAATTTCAACAATGTAAAGTGTCACAAAAAATAAAACAACATTTGATTGAATAAATCATGCATAGGAAAACTACAATTAAACTCAACTATTTAATCAAATACTTAACTTATGATAAGTAACAGATTTGTCAACCAAGTAAGGGACAACAATAGAGCTAAGAAAACTTTATTTAGCCTAAAATAGTGTTTGGAATATTCTACAAATATTCTTAATGAAAAAACAACTAAATTGAGCCAACAAAAAATTTCAGAATTAATTTAATAATTAGATGGCTCAAAAAGTTTAACAAAATTCAACTGTCAAACAACATCTAGCAATACCATAAAACCAAAATACCTTCTAACCACAAAAAAAAAAAAATGATTTCAAAACAATAATATATGGCTCAAATCGTTTTGTATTGGGCCTGAGGCCTCATCCTTTTACCAAAAAAATACATGGCTTGAATCACATGTAATTGCACATATACAAGTTTTGGACATAAAAGCAATATGGCCCAAAAGTAAATGCCTCATCGATAACTACAGAATTATTACAGCCCAAATAATTTGCTAATTTTGAACTGAGCCCAAACTGAAATAAAAATACTAGTTTTGTCCAAACTGAAATAAAAATACTAATTTTGTCCGCAAAAATAAAGTCCAAAACAGATGACCAAATAACATTTTTAATTATCGGAAATAACAAAATAAAAGATATGTAAGGCCAGTCACAAAAAATGGGCCAAACAAAAAAAAAACTCTGAAACAGTCACAGCCCCAATCGCTTTTCAAAGAAAAAAAATGAGCCTTTCACTTTTTGTCTTAATTAATACAACTACATTGTAAAGAGTTTGTCATTCATTTTACTGGCTAAGCATTATGATGAATTTTTCATGCCATTAATATGCTAATTGATCATATTTTATTGAATGTAATTTTTAATGTACTTTAAATGTTATTTTTAAATTATTATTAAATATGAATGTGGATTTTTTAAATTGAACCAATTAATAAAGTAAATTGTTAATTAATATGATACCGATTAATTAAATTATATATTATACCTCCATCCTTTACAATTTCCACAATTTTTTTAAAACACATGTATCCCTATATTAGATGTAATTTTATTCAAGATATTATTGAGCACTAAATATATATACATCTCTCAGTAAAAAGTAATATAATTCTTGGCTAAACTTTGCAATTCCAATTTACAACTTCTCAGTGAGAATCTCTTTTAAGACAATGGTTTCACACACATACAAATGCCATGGTGAATCTATATTAGAAATAAAACTAAAGGCAGTGATCATGAAGATAATTATTCAAACAGAAAATGTAGAAAAAGAGGAGAAATAACATGTTATAAAATTAAAGAAAGAATAATATTAAAGAGAATTAAGGAAAAAAGAAATAATGAATCTTTTTCACTATCTGAAGTATGTAGTACATAAGAATGCTTTCTATTTAATTATGAGCACAACTTTACAATATTATAACAAATTAATTCTATAATTACATAAGATAATATAGATATATAAAAAGTGATAAGATATAATAGGGAGATATGAACATCTCCGTAATATTCATCAAACAACTCATTTTCTAAATTTCAACCAGTCTTAATTTATTATTTCGAAAATTTTTAAAAAGGAGAAGAAAGTGATGGAGAGATCTAACATGTATGTGGCCTAAACTATATATAAGATTACATTATCATATATTCCGTACCCAATAATAATAATAATGAGATAAACCTTATCTCACAAAAATTCAAACCCCTTTTGTCAAATAAAAAATCTTCTTTGTCAGGCTTAATTGTATTCGACCTGTGATATTCCAAGAAAGTCCATTAATGCGGCGCCTTCAATAAAACACATCTTGTTAATTTTTGGGCCTACATTTCTTTTAATGTGGTGCACAAAATTTTAAGATAAATATGTCAAAAGGAATCAGGTTACCTTTTTTTAAATAAAAATACAATTTTATTAAGATAAAAATAGTTTTTGAAACACACAATAATTAAATATGGACAAAAAAAAAAGAATCAGAGTTAGTTTTAATTTAACCAGTGGTTTTCATATTCGAACCTTGGGCATGCATTATGATATACTTACCCGTAGGCAACAAGGTTACCCATTATGAGCGAACACTCTTATGAATCAGGTTGATCAGTTACTGGGAAACCTATTAATATAATTAAAAAAGATAGAAAGCAATTCATTCATTAAAACAAGCTATTATGGGTGAACACTCTTACGAATCAGGTTAATTGATTACTTAAAAATTAAACCTATTAATATGATTGAAAAAGAGACAGAAACAGTTGATTCATTGAAAAAAAGTATAAAACAAGCTATTGAAAAACGAAGAATCTATAAAATGAATTGAAGATATACAACAACAAAACTAAACAAATGATGCATTATTAAAAAAAAATATCTCTCCATCTGCTGTTGGAAGTATTGGTCTCATAATGTATGATTGAGATAAGTTCTCTTCTTATACAAATAATCAGCATCTTCAGAGGCTTCATAGGCACTTGGAATTTTTCTGTATAGTGAATCCGTCTTAAAGTAAGCTCTAGATATGTTCATAACAAAAAAAAAGTAGATTCTGAAGAAGTTTTCCCATTCAGAGATAATTATGTATAGCCTTTCAGAGATATGATTCTCTAAACAACACATTCCCAAAGTTGATTCGGTTAATAAGAATGTTTTCTAAATTTAAAGGTATGTCTTAATCTAGTGAGCTTTTAGGACCTAACTCACCTAATAAAAAAAACCCAAACACACCGTCTTTATTAACAAAAAAAATTGTGAGGACTATTTCGTTTAAACAAAAAAAAACAAATAATATTGTGTATGTGAGAATAAAGAATTCATAAATGAGAGATGGATTATGAAGGCAAAAAAACAAAATTATTTTGGCTTGCAACAACTCTGTTAGAAATTTACAAAAAAAAAAACTCCAAACCAAAAAACAAAAGCGCCAAAAGGAAAAGGGTAGAAAAGGAGAGGAAGACAAATTATTCAATTGAAATTATAAATTATAAAAAAAGTATGCCTTACAAATATCTTACATCTCATATATGGCTAATTTTAAATTATAATTTTACATTATATTTTCTCATATTATTTTTAATTAATTTATTTTTCTACTAATTTGAAATAAACATTTTACATTTTTTATTTCGTATTTAAAATAATTAGTATTTATATAGGTTAAGTTAATTAACGAATGCTAACGGGTAAATTGTAGATGATTTTGTGTCATTGAAGCAAATGGTTTTGAGTTTTCAATCATTCCGGAAAATTTTTTTCTCGAAATTAAAGATATTTGTATAATCATAATTTTGAAGGTAATTTACTTCAAATATTTTTATGGAATTTTTTGTGCTTCACGTTAAATTTTGAAAATCAATTTGAAATATGCACTACCAAAAAATATCATTTAACGACGGAAAATTCGTTGCTAAATGACTATTTTCCGTAGTTAAAATGAGGGTCGCTAATATTTTCTGTCGCTAAATGAAAATTTTCTGATAGAAAATAACCATTTAGTGATGAATTTTTCCGTCGCTAAATGATATTTTTCTGTTAGTTAGTGATGTTTGTCAATCTTCCATTTTAAAACACACCAGTCAAATGCCAACAATTGAACAAATGAACTAAAAGGTTTATTATGATGTCATATGAATATTTCTTGGACATCCATATATCCCCATAATCTCATATTATCTTCTATGTATCCTTCAATTATTTCCGATAATTATGGAATTGATTTACCCTAATATTATAAAGTTATGCTAGAATGCATAACTTTTTATATCTTTATATTTGATAGAATGAATAAGAATGGCTTTCTCTTATTCCTTAATTCTCTTATTTGTTCTTCTTTTACTTAATTTGATAACGTATTCTCTATTTTAAATTTTAAAAGCTAAGTTGCAAATCATTCTATAGTAATTATAAATTTTAAAAGATGAGTGTCAAATCCTGTTACTGTAATTAGTTTTAGATCTTCCCAAATTTATAACTGACTATGATTTGCAAATTGATTTTTCAAAAATTAACCATATAACATATTAAAAAAAGTTATTAAATCATTTATCAAATGTAAGAATTTGAAACTCCGATAGAATATAAAAGGACTAGAAAATAATATTCTAAAATTTGTAACAAAATATTTTCTTAAAGAAATTATAATTAAGTATATTTATATTTAAGTTTTGATGATTTTTTTTATTGTACTAGACACTAACCAAAAAACAGAATTTTAGATACAAAATGAAATTCTATAACTAATCCTTCACAAACTCCGTAGCTAAAATTAATGACAAAATTTTTCTATCAATAAATTAGTGATGGTTTATGGATGAAATTTATTCTATCACTAAAGAATTTAGTAACGAAAATTTTCTCTCACTAATTTCATTCCCAAAATATTGTGATAGAGGAAAAATTCCACACTAATCCATCTCTAATTTTCACCACAAAATATTTTAGAATATAATTAGCAACAAAAAATTTATGTCAATAATTTTCGTCGTTGTCTCTAATTTCGGTGGTTGAATTAGTTGTCACAGAATTTTCCTTCACTAATTGAATTCCATTGCAATTCCTTTGCTAATTTGAAAGTTCGTTACTTCATATTAGACTAAAGTATATTTTTAGTCCTTTATATTTACGTGAAGTTTCATTTTAGTCCTTTAAATTTAAAAAGTGGACGTTCAGTTCCTCAAACTTAACGTCGTTAGTCTCTCTTAACGGAAATTGTTGACTCATCAAATTTAATTGATGACTGTGCAATAAAACGTTGACAAAGTATACTCATATTTTAATTTTAATTTAATAATATAATAAATTTGATATTTTAAATTGTATAAAATAAAACAGATTTAAAATAATAACGTTAAGTTTGATGAGTCAACAATTTCAGTTAAAAAAGACTAACAGCATTAAATTTGAGGGACTGAAAATGTATTATTTAAACTTAAATGACTAAAGTGAAATTTGACACAAAGATGAAATACTAAAGTATACTTTAGCCCTTCATATTATAATCCTACAACAATTTATATAATATCATAATTCATGTTATAATTATTTAAATATATTTTCAACTACAAAACAAATTGATATGTTTATGGGGTTGTTGTTACTTAGGCATTATCGTTACCGAGCTCATCATTAGATGCTAATTGAGACAGGAAGACAAATTATCATAATTTTGTTGTATGTTTCATTAAAATAAATTCATATATATTGAACCTCAATAATAACTAGATACGTAAGATATGAATATAAATAATATTATTGTAAAAATTAATATAATAAAGAACTAATTGTATTATTATTGACATACTCACACCTATTAATTGACAAATAGATTCGTATGCATACACCTTTTTATAATCATTATTGACAAACTCATAAGTTGGCTCAAACTCTCATCAACTCGATATTAAATTCATGTTAGTTGCATATGCACACTCGATTAAGCTAAGGGATTTACCAAATCTTGTTAAACCATTGTTACATTTGGGTTAACTTTTTTAATTTAGTAGTCTTCAATGATTTCATATATGAACTTAATACAAAAGTTTTTGTTGAGAATGATTAATTATGAATATTGATGCATATCATTTTAGTATTTAAATTTAAAATATATTTAAATCAAATGGTCATCATTGTTTTATGTGTTAAATATTTAACTATACTCTCTTGTATTCTCTTGTAATTATGTGATTTCACCACCTAGAACAACTGAATTTTATAATATTTTAAATCTTTTTTTATAAGTTGGATTTAATGATGAAAAATTTATTTCATTTGTAATTAATTTTATATTAAAAATAATATATTTATATTAAAAATTAGAACACATGTATTATATAATATATATGGTTTTTAATAACATTAAATACAAATAAAAACGATAAAATAATAAAAATATTATAATAAACAAAAAAGTATATAATAAAATATGATAAAAATATAATAATTATAAATAAATTTTAACATAAAATTAGATAATTAAATTGAAAATTTTCAAAAGATAAAAACTATATATTTATATTTTTTTGTGCATGAAATATTGTATATATAATTTTGCATTTAAGGTTTTTACGTTTTTCTCCACTCAACTAGAAATTGCATTAGAAAGCACATGCAAGGAGGTCATGGCTTGGAACCTTCACAAATTGCAACCAATTTCTGATGTAGACAACACGTTCATGTGTTGGCTGTTGGAAATTGTGCCTAGAGGTCAATCATTGTACCTCACATATTATTTATTTTAATGTATTTTCTCAATTTAATTATCATAACTTTTGTATGTTTATTATCATAATTGCATCCATGGGCAAATTATGAATATTGTCCTAAGGGCCCGTTTGGTTCAAAGAATAAGAGGGAAGGGAAGGGAAGGGAAAATTTTTGTTTGGTTCGCACTGGAATGGAAAAATAGGTTGATGGAAAAATTTTTGTTTGGTTGGGTTAAGATTGTAGGAAAAAGAGTAAGAAAATTGTATTAAATGACTATAATGTTCCTAATGGCAAATGTTAAATGTTTTTTATAAATATATGTATTTATTTAAAAAAAGCACCTTATTTAAATTTATTCTTTAATATTTAATTATATAATATTAAAAAATATAATAGTTATTAATTATATATATTTTTTATTAATTATATATGTATTTAATATATAGTTTATTAAATATGTATATTATATATGTAATTAATATATATTTTATTAATTATATATACACATGCGTGATAATTTATTAATCGGCGGTGATTTGGAATGAACTTTTTGCTGATTCGAATGAAACATTGAAAAATGGAGTTGCTCGAATGGAATTTTGTGTCATCGAAATGCTTCCTAGGGCTCATTCGAATAATAGCGTAAATGAATATTGAATTATGTTCATGGCCATTCGATTGGACCCTTGGCTCATTCGAATGAGGAACCATATTGGAATGAGATTTGTAGATTAATATCGAAGAATGTAGTCCGTCATTCGAATGAGAAGTTTTATCATTCGAATGAGAGCCTAATAATGCAATGCATAACACTGGAGCTCAAACATTTCATTCGAATGAAATACTTACTCATTCGAATGAAAGGCACCAATCTCAAACTACAAATTCATGAAAAGGGTAAATGCACTTGAATTTTTCAACATTTGAATAATGAAGAGCAAGGAATGTAACTTTTTAATTATGGAAGAACGTTTGACTGCAGAGGAATGGAGTTAAACACAGATAGGTTTGAAATTATTCCATTAAACAGAAACACATATAAACTCAACATGCCATTGAAAATATGATATTTCATATGACTATATCAATGACATAAAGCATTAGAAAAACATCAAAAGGCATCAAAACTTCATAACACTGTGCATCAGTTCTACAGAAATAAGAATGCATAGGTAACTGCAATTGAATACATAATTTTTGTTTCAGAACGCAAAAGTGAATTGTATAAACAGTAAGCCTAGTGGTCTGGCTTGGCCTCTGACTTTCCTTCATGCCCCTTGTTCACATCATCAGGATGGGTGGCTGCGGCTGATGCAGCAGGTTCTGGTGGCTTGGATGGTGATGATGCAACATCTTCAGCTGGCTTGGATGTTTCTTCACCAATATCTGTCAGAACTTGATGAATTATGAGGTCAGTGTGTTGGAGCAAGCCAGATGCAGGAGTGTTCCCAGCTGACCTAGTTGTTGGCACTGGAGAAGATGGTTGGGAGATCTGAGATGGGGATATATGGCATGAAGAGATAGGTGGGGAAGGGAGTTTGGGACTGATGTCATGTTTGAAGGGATGGGATGCAGGGTCAGGGTCAATGTCAATTGGATGGGATGAGGTGGGGTTAAGTGTAGGTTGTGAAGGTGATGGTTCAGGGGAGGCTTCAACACTTGTAGAAGGATTTCAAAGGCTTTGACCCTTTTGGAGAGGTCGTCTGTCTTCTCTATTTGGGTTCTCAGCAGCTCCATCATTGCTGTATATGATGCATCCATGAACTTAAAGAGTCTATGCAGCTGTTTACTAATTTTGTTAAGCATATGCATGTCTGAAGTGAGGATGGTGTCCATAGCTTTTTCGACAACTTTGCTGACAATGTCCTGAACCGAAGGTGGAGGCTCAGGTGTGGCACCCCTAGTTGATTGGAACTCATCCATTGGCTCTGCCTTCACCCTTTTCCTTTTAACCTTCTGTTGTGCTTCTCCATGTGGTGTTGCCAATGTGAGACCCATTTTAGCCATTTGGGTCTTACCAAACCTAGGCACCCTTACAATATCATCGGAGGGCTCAACGTACCATATTTTGTTGCACTTGAGGAATAAGGAGATAATGTGTGGGAAAGGGAGATACATTGCTCCAAGGGCATTATCCTTCCACAGAAGCAGTTCGCTCATAATCATCGAACCGAGATTCCTGATATCCTTCCCAACCAATGATGCAAACTGTCCATAGTCTCTTCGGGCGAAAGATGTGAAGTTATTGGGCTTGCTCACAATGGCTCTTGTGTAGATGTACCGGAGAATCCTATTTTCCTCAGACATTGCGGTTGGCTTGAAATTTAGGCCTTTAGGATCGCCCTCTGGCTTTAAGATAGCCAAAATTTCCTTGACTGTCCTATCCACAAAAGCATCTATAGGTGGCTCCACTATTCCTAGCCATTTATTTATTTTCTTGGCTGAGATTCTATCCTGTGCTTAACTACTTCACCCTCATCGTCTACGACATCAACAGGTTTCAAGTTGCAGTAGAAGGTTCTAACAAGAATTGGACTATATGAAAGGTGACTCCCAATCCATGGTGAATATTGACTCCCAATCCTCAGATGCAACTGATGGAGGAATTTGCTGTGACTCCTCCTTGTTCCCTTGTCCAGTGGCTCGTTTGCTTTGTTTAGAAGGAAGCTTAGTAGGAGTGGGTCACTTCTTGGATATTCTCTGTGTTGCCTCCTCCTCACTGAGATTAAGAGTTTGACGCACCACTTTCTCTTTCTTCAACTTCTTCCTGGTTGCGTTCCTTAACAATGAATTGGTCGGCATCGGCTTCGGATGAGTTTTCAGTAGAAAGATCGATAACCGTCTTCCGTTTCCTTGTTGCCTTTGATGCAGGAACATCCTCTCGTACTTTTGGACGATAAGGCTGACTCCAGTGAGAGCTTTATCGTGGCTTCATGGTTGGGGCTTGAGAGCTTGACGGTTCTGTTGGCATTTTCGTTTGCACCATTTGCGATAGTAAGGGGTTCACAGCTTATAAACAAGTAACTACACCAAATGTCAAACATTGTCAAGGGCTTGGTCGCATTGATTCATCGCCATGGTAGCCGTTGAGGAGTAACTGCAAATGGCCAACAACTGGCGTATCGGGAAGGGTCATTGGGATACGAAGGGGTGTCAGCCGATATATAGTCGTTACTGTAAACAATCATTGCAATGAAAAAGGGGCCATTTGAATGGTCTGTGCATATGACAATGCAAATATTCAGCGATTTGAGGAATTGGAAGGAGATTGATGGAATTAGGGTTGTAGGAGAGTGCAGAGTTAAATCGCAAGAGATGGAGACAATTTTGTGCATGTTTAGAACCTTTTATTGGGTGAAGCTGAAGGTATTCATTCTAATGACTCATGAGTTTCATTCAAATGAAACCCTTCATCTTTACCATATCTTTACCACATTCGAATGGATATTCAAAATTTTTAACCTCTCATTCGAATAAGCGTTTGGATCATTCGAATAACAGCCGTTAATGTCATGAATCTTCACATATTTCAGGGTGTCATTCAAATGAACATACTTTTTCATTCGAATGAAACCCTTCATCTTCACCATATCTTCACCACATTCCAATGGATATTCAAAATTTTTAGCCTCTCATTGACAGCTGTAAATGTCACGAATCTTCACATATTTCAGGGTATCATTCGAATGAGCTTACATTTTCATATGAATGAGATCCTTCATCTTCACCATATCTTCACCACATTCGAATGGATATTCAAATTTTTTAGCCTCTCATTCGAATGAGCGTTTGGCTCATTCGAATGATAGCTGTAAATGTCACGAATCTTCACATATTTCAGGGTTTCATTCGAATGAGCTTACTTTTTCATCTGAATGAGATCCTTCATCTTCACCATATATTCATCACATTCAAATGGATATTCAAATTGTTTAGCCTCTCATTCGAATGAGCTTTTTGGCTCATTCGAATGACAGCCGTAAATGTCACGAATCTTCACATATTTCAGGGTGTCATTCGAATGAGCATACTTTTCATTCGAATGAGACCCTTCATTTTCACCATATCTTCACCACATTCGAATGGATATTCAAATTTTTTAGCCTTTCATTCGAATGAGCATTTAGCTCATTCGAATAACAACCGTAATGTCACGAATCTTCACATATTTCAGGGTGTCATTCGAATGAGCATACTTTTTCATTCGAATGAGACCCTTCATCTTCACCATATCTTCACCACATTCGAATGGATATTCAAATATTTTAGCCTCTCATTTGAATGAGTGTTTGGCTCATTCGAA
>JANTPZ010001401.1:0-16513 GCA_025593235.1 Vachellia pachyceras | reverse complement strand
CAAATATGAGATTTGAGAATCGAAGAACAGACAGGTTTTCCACAAGCTCTTTCCCAAGATAATGATCAATCCTGCATGAAATTTTCCATTTTATTAGACCATGCTTAATTGCTTATAGCTGCAGATAATATGTTTACTCATAAAACCTGAAAATTTGATCCTCTGTCAGATACTGTTTGAGAGATTTTGTTAGAGCAGCTGAAGATTCTGAATCACGGCCAAAAGGCTTCTCAACAATGACCCTCGTCCAACCATTAGCGGAAGAAGCTGATGAGCTTGCACATTTTACAGCATCTATAAAAATATTTGGAGGAATTGATAGATAAAACAGGCGATTAGAAATCCTCCCACCCTACAGAAGCGATTTCAAATTTAAGAAAATCATTAATTCAACCAGACCAGGAAAATAAAATGCTAAACATTAGTAACTGAAAGAGAATCCAGAATCAAAACTATGTTCAAACCTCAAAGCTCATTAAACTGCAAGTAAAAATACAAAAAGTAAACTGCAACATGAATAAACTGCATAGACGGAACCATAGGGAAAAAAGTAGTATAGGCATGTCATTAGCATGTAAAATGATCAAATGCATTCTATTCAAACTGTCTCAAAAGCAACATCACATCTAACTGCTACAAGAACAAACAAGCACGTTTTTATCTATCATATCATCTAGAAATCAGCCAGTTATTGGTGACAGTGAAGATAGAATATCATGCCATTTTCTCCCAAGGAAGTTAGGCAAGCATGCAACTAATAGATGCCATAACCTAAAAGATAGTTATAGTATGCATATTAGTTATAAGCTATACAATCATGTTCCAGTTTTCTCTTTTTTATACTCTCCACCCATTTTCCTTCTTACTCTTAAATTCTTGGCATCTACAACTTTTAATTCAGTTTTTAACTTGTATCTTTCATTTTTCTTCATTTTGGAAAGCTATGCTTGAAACTGCAGGCATGACAATCTGTCTTTCATAGGAGACCAACAGTAGTATACTGTGACCAATTACTGGGAGAAGCATCCAAGGTCATTCAAGGTATTTATTATCTACTCGTATAGCTCCACAGCAGGTGGTGAGAGCCTTATGCAGCACAACAGTAGCCAGCCCTATATGCATGATACAGGGAAAAAACCACAACCCTATGCTATATAGAGAAAGTTAAGAAGAAAGAACTTTCTGGGAACTCTGATTCAAACGATATGGTTCATAATTTCAATCCCCACCCCCAGTTTTCCCCCCTTAAACGATAAGGTTTATAATGCCAATCCCCAACCCCTCTTTTTCAACCCTTTTCTCTGAGGGTCAATGAAGTGCAATCCAGATATAATGATTGGAAAATTTCCAACGAATTTCTGTAATTATTATGTTCACTGGCAATTCCAGGAGGAATATTCTCTGGATGGAAATATAGCTTCAAATGAGGCATCCGAACCATAAATAGAATTGTCAAAATTAGCCCCTTATTTAATTACCTCATGTGCTATCAGCTTCTTGTCCAGCTCTGCAAAGTTCTCCTGAGAATCATATTGACCAGAATGGTAAAAACACCTTTTAAGAAATTCATCCATTTTTTCATTGCAGTTCTCCCTGAAAATTCAGATGAACATAACTGTGAAAACATTAAAAATGTTTCCCTCAGCATCGACAATATGGGAAATGAGCAAACAATCAAGGCAGCTTAGTATATGTGCTATTAATGATATAAATGGTGACACCCATAACTAGGAATCTTAAATTCAGATCGCTCCTCCAAACAGTGGTGAGGCAAAGACCGTAGACTAGCAGTGACAATAAATTTCACTTCAAATATCTTCCATATCCCACTTAAGAGAATTATGTTGTAGTATATGAATATTTGAGGGGGTTATATGTCCAATCTCAAACTGCACTCTCAAGGAGGTTATAAAGAGAGACTTTTAGTTAATAATTTATTGAGGGATATGGTTTATGATAGAACGTAGTGGTGTCATTTGATCCATGTAACCAGCCCTTTTTAGTGGAACCAGGCTTTGTTGTTGCTGTATATGCCCAATCTCAAACTAACTTTGTGATGCGGTGATGCCCCTAAGAAAAGCACTATTCATGCAGGAAACTTAAGCATAGACAGCACGCACTTCATGCAAGCTATAAGACATTACCTCTTATCAATTCTGCATGTGAGGGTCTTGCTAACCATATTTCTTAGTTCTGCATCTGTCATCTTGCTTCGAGCATAACCATAGATGGTGAAATGCTAAAATATGAGATTCATTTTAATCAAAACCAAATCTTCCAGAATATAATAATTCAAAAATAAAAAAAGGCCCTAAATCTGACCTTAGGGAGACAGTCCTCATAGTAGAGTGCAAAAAGTGCTGGAAATATCTTCTTCTTGGCTAGGTCTCCAGAGGCTCCAACTATAGTGATGCTAACAGTGGACTCATTTCCATTGCCATCAACATTGACCGAACCTTCAGATTCTTCTGAAGATGTAACAGATAGAATTTCATTTTTCAATCGCTGAAGAGGAGTTTCATTTTCAACAGCAGTTACCGTGGCTGCCGCAGCACCTACAGTCATATGCCATTTGTATGAATGCATATCCCACATATCACTTAACAGATTAAACACAGAGAATACAGTATTCAACCCTTCCTAAGATCCTATTCACAATCTTTGATCAATGAATCATTTCGTCTCAATATTTCAAATTACTAAATATTTTCGCTAATGGTATGAAATTAGCACATATAGCAAGCCATTTTGATATTGCAAAACTAATAAAACCGTGTATGTTAATGTTAAGCGAAAAGAACACAGAAGAGGGACACCAACCGTCCTGCTGCTGCAAATGGAGGGCCTTCAGCTGGGAATCGGATTGAGATTTCTGAGAAACCTTGGCGGCAAGAAAGCGTTTGGAGGCGGAAGAAGAAAAGGTCAAGCATTGAGGATTCCCTAACTTGGCCGGAGACGAAGAATACGGATATGATTGAGCCGGCGGCGACGATCGCACCGATGGGTAAGAACAGCAACGCGTTGAATAAAGTGCCGCCATATATATAGAGCTCCCAGAGAATCAAGTATTTGCGTTAAAAAAATGTTAACTTGTTGCAGAGAATCAGGTTTTGCGAACAGGAAAGGAGGGAGAAGATTCAGATTCAGAGGAGGGAGAAGATTGAAGGGGTTTATAAAACTTAGGAATCAACGAAGAGAAGGCCTTTGAGATCTCCGAAGGGCTGCTTGTCCCCATCGGCTTTCACGGTTGACCCCCGGAGAGAGTTGTAGTTTATTCTTTTTGTATGCTCTCGTGGGCGACCTGTTTGTACGTTATCTCCTTTATTTCTTAAATTTCTATTTTTTAAACCCTTTTTCTTAAGGATCCATATAAAAAAAACATTTTAACCAAAAATTTTGAATAGGATACTTTACATTTTTCAACAAAAAATACTTTAATTAATATAATTTTTATAAATTGATTATCTAAATTTTTAGATTTAACATTATTTTGCTAATATAATGTATGGAAAATACAAAATGATTTTGTATACCATTCTGCTTTCTAACAAAAAGGAAAAGGAGGGTGATACTAATTACTGCCACGTTCCTTGATACAACAGCTAATGAACTAATTAGAAAAATTAAAAAAGTTAAATAAATTACTTTAAAGTGTTTATATTTATTATTTTTTAAATTAATTTGTCTGACTTATACATTAATATATAATTATACGCATAAGTATTTTAAAGAAATCATATAATAGATACTATAATTAAACAATTTATTTAACTTTCTTAATATTTACAAATTAGTCAATTGAGTTTTGTATTTAAGATTGGAGATAATATTATTTTTTTATTTAAAGATTAAATTAAATCCACTATCTTTAAATATGTTTTGAGTAGCATTTACTGTTCCAAAGTAATGTTTCGTGTAATTTTGTCTTTAAAATATTTTTTCATCAAAGATAAATACCCAAAGTTTTAGACATTGTATGTACGATTATAATAGTTGGCAAACAAAAAAAGAAAATAATTAGAGTAATACTTATTGAATGTACTAAACTTTACTTAATAGTAGTAATTATTATAGAAAAAAAAATTTCATGGGGACACTGAATGCATACAAAATTACATCATAATATTAAATGTTGTTGAAAAAATTGCCAAATTTAAATGCAATTTAACCATTTATTTAAAGGAAACTAACTGTATAAAATTGTAGGTAAAATTGAATTCACTGTGTCCTTTTTCCAATATTAGGGCTTTCATGCAATTAGGTCCAAAGATCCTTGGATTTGATCAAAAAGGCAAAGTTGTTCCTGCCCTGGGGTACGCTCGTAAATTGCATTGAACATGATTATTTAGAGCTCGTTTAGAAGTCCGTTTGGAATTTTTTTATAAATTTTGAAGCAAAACATAGGGTTTAAAGGATGATTATAAGCTTTTATTGACTTTTATAGAGTTCAAGACAAAAGATAAGTAGAAAAGAGAAAGAAAAAAAAGAGGAAATAAAACATCTATTATGAGAGTGAGTGATTTGAAAAAAAAATAATTTTTTAAAACATACGTTTTAAGCTTAAATTTTATTACAAAACCTAAATTTTAATAAATATGAGTATTTAAACAAAACTCAAATTTTCATGAGCCAAACGAGCTCTTATTATACTGCTAAAATTACAATAATGTGTCACACGGCGTGGGCCCATGGCATCCTCTTTTTTTTTCCGCTGGTGGCACTCTTAAGTTTGACTACAATCATAATTAATATATATATATATATAATATTTGATATTGTGTTTTTTTTGTAAAAGACAAAATGATACAAATAATATTATCAAGTCTTGCAAGGGCATAAAAGAAATAGAAATGTAATAGATTGAGTTTTCCTTATAAACTAGAAGAAGGGGTACGTATAATAAAAGAGAGAAAATTGCCAAGCAGATTTTGAATATCTTGTAATATACTACATGGATGTGATCTGCTTGAATGATTGCTGCTGGAGAGATGAGAGAGCTGTTTATGCACCAGATCTGCAACGAATTCCTGCTTAAGAATAGCTGTGTAGTGTGTCTTAAAATCCAAAGTAGGCATAAGACAGTGGGTTCAGCCGCACCCTCTGACTTCCAGAAAATTAATATTATGTGATTTATTTTTTACCCACTCATTTACTTTTTTTGAACCTACCAAATTTTTGCTTAAATTTTTCTCAAAATATATTATACTTATCTTGAACCCAGATCTAGGGTTCTGAGTCCGTGATGTGAGGCATTGATAGTAGAAGGAGTTTGTTGGGCCACTTT
This sequence comes from Vachellia pachyceras, assembly GCA_025593235.1. Lineage (NCBI taxonomy): Eukaryota > Viridiplantae > Streptophyta > Magnoliopsida > Fabales > Fabaceae > Vachellia > Vachellia pachyceras. The sequence continues at coordinate 11,229 of JANTPZ010001401.1, read as the reverse complement.
TCCTCAAAACATTTTAGAGCATAACATCCTTTAACAATGCATTTCCTTCATTTCAATTTATGAAGAATGATTATCCAGTCTTTGTTGTTGAATTCACCCTTATCTTAGGCTTATAGATAGCCTTGAGTGGTCATCTTTGGATGTATTGAGATAAAAGTTAATGAATGACACCATTGTGATGCAAACATCTCCTTTATGACAAGTGAAGGTTGGATGACTTGTCCATGATGTAAATCTTAGTTGTGCTTTGTCCATATTACAGTAATAAGAATGACTATTCCCCTCATGAGAGATAACTCTCCATCCTTGTGTAGGTGGCTTAAGGTATCTTTAAGCCATATCTTGAAGCACGAAAAGGAGGTTTCATTGAATCGAATTGACAAGCTATCAAACCATATTGATTTGGTATATGAACAAGTTATGAATAGGTGTTCAAGTGTTTCTTCATGATCGCATCCAAATAAACATTCACCAGACACATTGAGATGATGCTTCCTTAGCATTTCAAAAGCTAGTATAGCACAATGTAGCAGCTTCTGTATGAACAATAACTATTTAGAACGGAGAGAGACGGACCGTAGAAATTTCCAGAATCATAAAGAGCAGTAATGGAGTTAGAAGTCGAAGAGCAAGTTCGAATTATGCATTAACAGGTCTGAAACCCTACTAATGTTAGGAGGATTTGCAGTCCCAGTTTGCATGGACTACCATACCGGGTGATTTAGAGAGATGGTTGTTCCATTTCCTACCTTACATTTCAGTCTACTAACAATTATTTCAGCACATTCATATATTCCTTTCCATACCCATGATGCATTATATGGCTTTCTAATCAAATCATGACCAGAATCATTAATATATTTGATACAGAGAGTTGAGAACAACATTGAATCAGGTTCTAAGCAAAGAATCCTCTAAAGCCATTTATCCAAGAGGGCTTGGTTAAAAAGTCTGTTAGGCCTCAATCCTAGTCCTCCCAGATCAGTTGGCAGGAAGAGTTTGTCCTTTCTCAATAAGCGCATTTCTTTATAATCACTTTGTGTGCCCCAGAAAAATACACTTCCTATATATATCTTGACAGAAACTGTCAAGGCAATTTGATGCAAGACATGACACGAGTGTTAACAAATGAGAGGGCAAACATGAGCAGAGTAAGTCTTGATGCTTGAGATAAGATTCTGGCTTGTCACCAAAGTTGCCACTAACTTTGGTCAAAGTGTCTATTGTTTACATACATTAGTAATATATATAGACTAATAGTTATTAATTCATTCATAAAAAACTACAAGAATTCAATCAATTAATCTGAAGGTCAAACGGAAGCCCAAGCGCAATGGGTATTGAATTACTTACTGGTATAATTAGGACCATCCAGAAAGTATAAATTTACCAACAAGGGTTAGTCTAACGTAGAGTTGGAAAATTAAACAGGTTGAGTCTACCAAAAGCAGACAGGTTCAGGTAGGGCTGAACAAAATGATCCGAAACCCGTTAAACCCACCCGGACCCACTCGAGGATTTTCCCGTTTGGGCCCGCCCAAAAAGGGCCTATCACGGGTAGGCCTAAACGGGACATACTCTAGCATTATACGGGCGGTCTACGGGCACACCCTCAGGCTGCCCGTGCCCGCCCCTATATTTTTATATATTTTATGCATGTATTATATATATATATTTAGTTTTGCACTAAGTTGATATATGTTTGTTTGACTTGTTTGGCAAAGACATTTACCAAACCCAACAGATTCCGGGTTCGACTCCTCGCTGGGCAATTTTTTTTTTCGTATCAACTTCTCACTCACCGCCTCACTCTCACAAGTCACACCCAGCCTTTCTTTTTCTTGTTGGCTTCAGATGAATCAGATCAGAGAAATCAGAGTCGTCCCCTCCTCTCTCAAACCCTCCCTTTCAGCATTCTGGAACAGTGGAACTGGAGATCCTCGCCTCACTCTCACCGCCTTGTCTTCACCGGTCACCATACCCTTCTCTCCTCCAGCCACCTCCATCTCTGCACTCGGCAGCGAAGCGATGACTAGGCGAGCGACGGAGAGTGGGCGATGACTAGGCAGCGAAGCCGTTCAGGTTGACTAAATGTTAACCATTGAGGGGGCCTGCCCCACAGGTTATGAGAGGGTAGCCTGCAAGTTGGCAAGGCAGACCAGCTAACCCACCTATTTTTTTATTTTATTAAAATAATGTTTTTTATTTCTTTTACCTTTTTTATTTCAATATTTTTTGATAAAAAAGTAACATTAAATTCTATTTTTAAAATAAACAATACTTAATATATTTAAAAATATTATAAAATATGTTATTTTTCATATCAACTTTCTGTAATACTATATTTAAAAGTATTACAAAACATTAATACATATATATTATTAAATTATAGAGATGTAACAAGATAATATTAGTTTTTAGGTTAAAATAAAATAAAATTGCATGGTATAAAAATTTTGAATTGTATTTAAATTTTTTTTTAAAATATTGTTTTTGGAGGGTTGGTGGGCTCGGGCTGCTGTCCACCCAACCCACTGGCTAGCTAGTTTTCTCAATCCAAGTCTAACAGAAAAGATTAATCTCACACGACATGGTAAACCATTATTCAAATCCCCATTAGTATCAAACATCATCTCGAATAGGGTTACCTTCAATAGGAGAATACATGTTCAAAAAAGTGCAAATTCCCATCCTTAACTTTGAGGTGGTTTGGATGGGTAGCCCAAGTGGATAGCATAAAATGAAATTAGATTATAGGTGGCTACAAAACAATCAATCAAATAATTTAGAAGAGTTTAGATTAGTTTTTTAAGTAATTTTACGTCATCTAAAGTAAGTGTGTGAAAGAAGTTTTATAGGTTTTTTATAATCACCCTAATGCCGCTTGCACAGTGAAGTGGAAATATATTTGGGGGGTTAAGGTCCAACCAAAAATTAAGTACTTTTTATGGCGCGCATGTTCAAAAGCATAGCCAATTCTGGATGCTTTGGCCCATAGAAAATGTAACAATTATCTTCTATGTTCTAATTGCCGAAAGTTACTAGAAACTACTAAGCACTGCTTGTTGTTGTGTGAAAGAGTAAAGAAAGTGTGGTTTGTGGCTCCATCAGCATTGCATGTGCATGGATTTACTATTACTAGTTTTGAGCAATGGTTATTTTATGCTCTTGATGAGCTTCACTAGGATAAGCATATACAAATACAAGCACTTATGGCTTGCTATTATGAGTCCAACATCCGGGAGCCTCACATGAGAGATGGGGTTTATAAGTTAGAGGGTTTTCCTTCCTAATAAACTTTTTTTTTTATGGACTCTCACCTTAGGCTTGTAGTCATTACATTCGCGTTTTCATTTAGAGGTAGTCTCCACAAGAAGGCTATCCATAGAGCCTCATAAGTGTAGTGTAATTTATAAGTTAAGTGGCTCTCCCTTCCAATAGACTAGTCTTTTAGGATAAACCATGAAGAGAGTTACCCATTGAGCCTTCTAATAAACAGTAGGAGACCAGTGAAGTATCGTAGTGTGGAACCGCTAGAGATGTTAAGGGACGGCAATGTTATGAGTTGCACATCAGAAAGCTTTAGACTGTAATGTGATTTATAAGTCAAGGGTTCTCCCTCCCAATGGAATAGTTTTTTTAAGATGGACTCTCCATCTGATGGTCCTAGGTCCTGTAGTTTGGCTGCTGATTGGCTAGCATATGGATGGGATTTTTGTCCCCCACCCCCTCTGTTTTCTTTTGCTTGGGAAAGACAATACTAGATGTAAATAGAGGAATGGTTAAGGCCTTGTATTTTTTTAATGAATAAATGACTTTACTTTGAATAAAAATACGAAAGCCCAAATTAACTTCTATTCTTGAAATTTTCCTTCAGGTTATATGGATGGCCTTCATAATTCGATAAAATATAACCCATTTACATTCATGTAGTGTAATCGATAGAGGGGGTTAATGCAACAGAGATGGATGCTGTAGTAGCCTCCATAGCCAGAAGCCTTTTCTCTACGTCTTAAAAGCCATACATCTAAGTTGGGTCGATGAGCGTGAAAAAAATATTATTTTAAATCCGTTTTGAGGAAAATATTTTTTGGGTTCATATGGGTTTGAAAGGATAAAGATTGATCATCTGTGATTATTCATCATGAGGGGAAAGAAAATCAGTGAAATTGATTACGTTGTGTAATATGAGGGGAAGGGGGAGTGAATGAAAAGCACTCTCTAGTTTGGCAAAGCAGTGGAGAAGTACTTATGGGTTTATTCACACAAGTCGAGACAAATATGTGGAGGAGATTGTCTCATTTTACGAAAAAACACTGTTGAACGTGCTTTTAGGGTGTTTGACGGCTTTGCCAAACACCCCCATTAACTAAAATACTCGTCGGTTCCAGTTCTAGTTATAAGGCAAAGCAATAAAATTTTATCATTTACAAATCATGTTATTAAATGTTTTAAATAAATTCATTATTTTACGCTTCATTTAAATTTTGTTCTGATAAGATACAATCAGATATGGTAAAACGGGTTGGCCCAACCCACCTAACAATGGCAGGTTTGGTGCCAGTCATCCCGCCTAACCCGCTTTTTTAATTTTAAAAAATATATTTTATATTCTTTTACCTTTTTATCTCAATATTTTTTATAAAATGTGATAAATAATACATAATACATTCAAAAATAGTATTGATTTTATTTTTTCATGTCAACTTTAGATAATACTATATTTAAAATTATAACAAAATATTCATACTTATATTTTTTTTGAAAACTTGAAAAAATGTTATTATTGAAAATTTATTGTTGGGAAAAGAATCATATGATTATGCAATTTTATGGAAAAAATTACGCAAAAAGGGAAAAATAAGTTTACTTAAAAAAATATTTTGGTGGGCTCGGGCTGCAAAAATGTATCCCATTAGCCAGCCTGCAGTCTCATTTCTAGATACAATAGTAGTATATATTAAATAGGGGTGATATTAGATTTTTTTATTTTAAGGTAGAGTTATGAAATGTTCTTTAATTTCGGTGAAATATTTTAAGAATGGCTATCATATCCCAGATATTGGGTCAAAAATCTAAAGCATGGGACATAATTATATATACCACCAAACCCAATTGAACAATAGTCTCGAAGAGTGTCTTGTCATATAAGAAGATTCCAAGGACTACATAGCATTCCGCTCTCCTAAATAAAGATTAAAGGTGAAAGCAAGGTTAAGAAACAGCCAAGTGAAATAGTAGGAAAAATGTGGCAACCTTGCATATCTGTTGTTCCATATTGGAATAGTAGAAATTACCTCAAAAATGAATTGTAAGTATTTATTGAATTTTGGCTAAATAAAGAATTATTAACCAAATATAATTATGTAAACTATTCACATGCCTCAAATAATTGCTTAAAAATAGAGGAAAATCATTTTAAAATTTATGTGAATTTATAAAAATGGTTTCACTTAGCAGAAACAGAGAATTTAGTTACAAGAAATTTTAAGACAGATTTATTCCAAAATCATGGTTTTTTCCTGAAAATTGTCTGAAAGACACTTCAAGAAAGAATTAGAGCTTGAGAAAAATTAGAAAATTACTTCCTAATAAAGATGAATTATTAATATTTTACATTGATCATATGTTCAAAGAATCTCAAAAACATTTGAAGAATGTTAGTTCCTTATTAAAAGGAACATTAGAGAGCAAAAGTAAACAAAAGTTTGTGAAATATCCTCCAAACTTTCCAAGTGGCCTAATCTCTTATGAGAGATTTCCAAGTGGCCTACTCTCATGAGAGATAGAAAGTAAGAAGCACTATTGGCCATTGGATCAAAGAAGAAGTATTTGAATATGAATTTTTAAGGATGAAAGAATTTCAGTTGTGTTAATAATTTCATAAAGCTTTCAAGACCAACATAAGCCTTCATATTGGGCCAAGGGCAAGAAAAATGAGAGGCCAAAAACGGAGAGAGTAAGAGAGAGAGGATGAAGAAAAAGTGAAGGAAAATGGAAGAGGCCAAGGAAATTGATAAGTTTCTACACCAAATCTTCCATTACAACTAGTTTCTTGGCTCAAGACAACCTCTGATCTCTAAATCCTCTTTTATTTTGGTGTTTATGAAGAGAGAAGAGCTAAGGCTCAAAAGGAGTGAGAAAGTGAAAAAAAAATTCTCATTTGAAAGAGTGTTGATTCGAGCTTTGTTGAGGTTGTTGTTGATGATAATGACTCTTGTTGAGCTGAGTTTTGTAATTTTGGGAAGCATGAATATTAAGGGGAGGTGCTACCCAAATTTTTAGAAAATGTGTAACAAAATGATTTAAGGTTAAATCATGAGCCAAGAGGTATTTAAAGATGAGATTATGGAAGTCTATGGAATAAAATCAAGAAAAAGCAATTCATCCTTTTCCATGAAGAATTTCGGTCTGAATGGGGAATAAAGAAAGAGTTTGATTTTGATAATTTTAATGCATTCAATGCGTTTAAAATGAAAAATTGTATAGGATACAGGTAAGAAATCAAATTTGGAAGAATTAGAGGCTAAAATTTAATTTGTGTACAAAACCTCCCTATGCCATTGTTTTCAGTAGTTGAAAGGGAAAGAGATTCATTTTGATATATTTGAGCTTAAAATGGAATCTACATGTAAAATTATAGGGGAAACGCATGTTACATCAATTTTTAAACTTATGGATTTAAAAGTGCATAGTTAGGATTTAAAAGAGCAAGTAAGAATAGTAATGAAGAGGTAAAATTTTCAATGGTCATAATGAATTAGTAACATGTGTTTGATGTTTATTTAGGGTCATTGAAGATTATGGAAGTGCGAATGAAAATTTGGTCAATGATGCTCTTAGTATGGAAAGAAAGGGAAACAAAGTAAGAAAGGGGGGTAATAAAGTTCCAAGGGAGCAAACTTTACTCTTTATTATTGATTGTGTTTGCATGAATTGACATGTTTGTATGCTTATATGTTACGTAAAATTATGCATTTATATACATAATTGTGTGTAAGAAATTTTATAGGCGTATATATTTTATATGTCATACATGATAGTTTTCAAACATGTCATATAATAAAAGTGTTAAGTTACAAACATGTTATAATTGTCAAACTATGTCATGTATGATGAGTGGTATGTGAATCTTAATCTCCTAAAAACTAGCCATAGATCACAAGCTTCCAAGAGAAAAGTGAATACAATAAGAAGGGTAAGTAGAGCCAGTATAAGCTTCTATAGCAATATTTTGCTATAAGTTGTTAAATATGTATGGTTTATATGCACTATGTTGATGTCCACGTTTGTCAAATTTGGATATACACAAGGAAAGTTATAAATTTTCAAAGCTTGAGATAAAATCTGGAAAGTCGAGAAATGACTATATGAACAATGATTTTCCAGATTTTTTTGCATTAATTGAGCATGAATAAAGACTAGATATTTTTTTTTTTACTTGTAGATAAGTTCAACAACTTTAAATAGAGAATTAAATCACTCCATTTTGATTTTTCTAAAATTAATTATGAATTTTTAAAGTTAGATTAGAAATTTGAAATTACCAAATGAATAGTAACCTAAGAATCAAAATGCAAGTTTTAATTTATGGGTTTCAATAATTGATTCATATGAACCATAACACTTTCAAATGCATAATAAAGTGCTCTAAATGAAAGGTGTTATACATAACACTTCCAAATGCGTAATAAAATGCTCTACATGAAGGATGTTACATCAGCTTATAAATAGGAAAATGTGGGTAAATTAAATTTAGGGAAATAAATTGGAAAGAGAATGAACGTCATGTAGAATTAAATAGATATGAGAGAATGAGGGAGAGTTAGCGTGAGAGAAAGGGTGCAAACTCAAATTTGATGATCAACCAGGGAGAAGAACCTGAAGGAAGTTAGAAATTGTAGCTGAAGTGGATGATCTGTTGGGTTGTAGTATTAAGAAAATGCAAGATGATACGAGCAGGACCCAAGCTGTTAATGAGAAACTCCAGGCTGGTAAGGAGGACGTGATAATGGAGGAGTCTCATCGGAAAGATGTCCAGACAAGCATACTGTTCCAGGACGGGAAACTAGCGCTACTACAAAGATTAATCTCTTACAAGGAGAAACTGATAGGAGAAGTAGAGGGGGCTTTTGAAAAAGACATGGATGAGCAATTGGAATGGCTAAAGGAAGAAGAGGACACGGCTCCAGCACTATCTGACGAGGAAAAAAAATAATGGATTGTCTCCCACAGCTAAAGATGCCAGATGAACGGTAAAAGGATTTGTGTCGGCCATGGAAGGACGCACTAATACTAACCTTACTGGGAAAGAAAACAAATCTAAACATGATGAAGAACAAAATTCACTGGCTCTTGAAGAGTGAGAATTTTGAGCTCATTGATTTACCAAACAACTTTTATGTATTCGGTGAAGGGATAATGGTTTATGTGCCAAGCTTCTGTTTGATGGCCCTTTGGTAATCCAAGGACACTATCTCTCAGTGCAACAATGGAGTCCTAACTTTAACCTATATTGCAACCAAGTGAAGAAGACAGCTATTTGGGTCAGAATTCCTACTCTGTCTATGCATGTCTACTCAGAAGATTGTATGATGGAGCTGGATAATATGATTGGAAGAGCAATTAAGGTTGATCTTAACACTTTAGCCCATAAGGGACAGAGCAGTAAATCTATTGAATGCAGAAAATTTGCATAAGTGAGTGTGGAGATTAATCTCAACAAGAAACTCCAGTCACGTTTTGTCTTAAGAAAGAAGATTTTCACAATGGAATATGAGGGTTTGAATACCATTTGTTTGAAATGTGGTATGTATGGACATAACCAAGAATTTTGTCCTCTAAATGTCATGGTTCAACACTCGCCCAAGATGAACATAGAAGATAATGGGAAGCAGTCACCAGAATACCAGAAACACGAAACAGCTAAGGAAGGGAAGCATCCATTAGTAAGCGTACCTGTTATTGCTATTGATGAGTAGTACGGAGCGTGGATGCAAGTGAAATCTTTCTCACGTTAGCGTCACACCAAACTTGGACAACAGAAACCACATCAATACAGAGGGTCTGTAAACGCAAGAGAAGCAGTGAAGGAGCGGGGACTTGGTACAGGGACGAGATTTGACATCCTCCAAAGCCAAGCTCCAGAACCCACCCCACAGGAATCGGTTAAGTTACAAAAAAAGGGAGCCTACCCCTAATGGGACAAAAAAAAGAAACGAACTTCATTCCATGTAAAGGAGGGAGAAAAGATGAATGCTAACAAGGGAGAAGATGGTGCAGGGCTCAAGGTTGGGACCCAACAGGTGGACCAAGAATATGACAAGAGAAAGAAAATGGCGCTGTCCAAGATAAAAGGAAAGAAAAAGGTAAGGCGGCGGCATTTAATGAAGGAACATGTGGCGGTTTTGAATTTAGGAGTAATGGGCTTAGCCCAACTTTGGATCCAGAAGCTAACAAAAAGAAGAAGGCCAACAAAAAATGAACTCCAATAATAAGGCCCAAAATTATATCCCCACCCCCACTAATGAAGAGAAAGCAAATGGGACTGATTCACCACCTTGTGTTTGGGTCTTTGTCTAATATTGGACCACTCAATTTTAAGCACGACACCCAGGAGACTCCAAGTGCAAAGGACATGGGCTTGAATAGTGGCAGTATTCCAGTGAGCAATTTACCACGACATGGAAACGCTGTGGAGGAAAACCAACGAATCAGCTCCTCAATTCCAGTGGTCGATAACGAGTTGAGACTAAACCATGCTAAGAATACCATTGGGAGAGATGTACCTGAGAAAAATGATTTATGGTTTGAGACACAGGATGAGGTTAGAGAGGATATGCAGAGTGAAGCAGAGATGGTGGAATTTTCTAACTCAGGACAGTAGTTTTCTGCTTTTTGGCTCAGGTTCCCTTTCCTCTCTTTATTTGTTTTTTATGGAAATCCTATATTGGAACTATAGAGGTGCAGCCTCCAAAACTTTTCCTAGAAGAATTAGAGATGTTCTCAGAGGAAATAATGTGGATATTCTAATTTTAAGTGAGACTAGGGTGGGTGGAGCTAAAGCTTATATGCCAATTAAAAGCATGGGATTCACAAATTGGATCAAACTAAAGGCTACCAGGTATGCTAGGCGTATTTGCCTCTTGTGGAATTTGTAGGATATAACCATTTCCTATTTATCATCATCCACACAAGCTTTACATGTATGAGCTAGGAACACTAAAAGCGACCAAGAGTTTATTCTTTCTTGTATTTATGCTGAGCCTTGCCTTAACCTACGCCATTCTCTTTGGAAGGAAATTATGGACTTGGGATGCACCTTAAATGAGCCATGGATTGTTATGGGTGATTTCAATGCCTATCTATCTTATAATGACAAGAGGGGGTGCACCTCCGAATGTAAAGTCTATAAAGCACTTTGGAAACTATGTTCATCAAGCCCACTTAATTGAAATTGATGTATTGGGAAATTGTTTCACTTGGGAAAGGGGCCACATCAAGGAACGTCTTTACTGGGCTTTCTGCAACTCTGATTGGAATAGAGATATTATTCGTGGTCAAAAGTCCACCATCCTAATAGATTTGAATCAGATCATCGCCCCATCCTCTTAAATTAATCGCAACAGTCGTACCAACCCTCCTTTTCGATGCTAAGCTGGTTGGTTCTTAGAAGAAGGTTTCGAGGATATTGTTAGAAAATGTTGGAGCAAGGACAGCTAGGAGATAGTCTCGGTGTTTGCCAAGGAGACGAGAGAGTGGAACAAGGAGAAATAGGCAACTTCGGGGCCAAGAAGAACCATCTTATTCAGAGAATAGAAGGGTTAGATCGAAGCAGAAGGAGAAGGGATAGCCAACATTTGATTCAATCTGAACGGGAGATATGGAAGGAATACAATAGGGTACTTTCCCAGGAGGAGTTATTATGGTATCAAAAGTCTCAATGTAATTGGCTCTAGTGGGGGACAGGAATAGCCAATACTTCTATACTACCTCTATCATGAAAAGATAAAGGAATAAAATTGAAGGCCCGAAGAACTCGAACAACGAATGGGTGTTTGACCTTGAGGTCCTCAAAACTATGGCGAGATCTTATTATCAGGACTTGTTCACTAGTGAGTGCAACAATAATCGATGCCTCACAACTAGATCCAGGTTTCCTAGCCTGAGTAGTTATGAGAAAGCAGGGCTTACGATGACAGTGAATGATCAAGAAATAAAGAATGCTAC
>JANTPZ010001400.1:0-19667 GCA_025593235.1 Vachellia pachyceras | reverse complement strand
CTCAACCCTATCCTCTGGTCACTTGCTTCGACCTGCTTGTCTGAATCCTGAATCGTTCCGTCATTCTAAGGCCAAAAGGGGCGTCTTTACTATGGTAAATTATAAACTTTGAAACACATTTTAATGGACGTTCGTGGTTGGATGAGATTTGAACGGCAATTGCGTCAATTCTAGCAGCTGGTTTTATTTTGCAATTGCCAGATACGTAAAAGTTTGATTTTGGTGGACACTGTATGAGTGAAGGTCTCTGGATGCCTAAGGGTATCTGCCCCCCCCCCCCAATTTCAAATGGAGTCGCATAAATTGTTGATGAAAGTTCTAAACGAAATTGTGGATTTAAAGTTCCGTATCAGCTAAGTCCGAAATGATTGGGTCGAAACTCAGTACGGAAAGTAACAGCATTCTACTATTCGTTTTTATCAAGATGAATCAAGAAACATTTTTTACTATCATTGTTAGCTGTGTTGTTGATTCTTTTCTTTGCAAAATGAAAATGAGAACTAACCGCCAGTCTAAGATTCCGTCACAATGCTTTTTTATAGATAATCCCATTCACAGCTTGAAAACAAAGTAGACTTTCGATCATCTTTTGAATGAAAACTACAATATAGACGTCTTTGGTAAATCAAGGGCACGTCTATACTCTGCAGCGTTTAGACCCTGGACTAGTTTCATATGACTGGTTTTAGGTGTTTTGACGGATGTAAGGAGGGTAAATTGATTGTAATATCTAAGATATGTGGTCTTTGGTCCATTGGTGTCTTGAATTTTAACGGAAAGCTTGGATTTTGAGGGGACGATCTTTGCCCTTAGACTGAGCTATGGTATAGGACTATTCTTGTGGTCTTTGTTTGGTTTTAAGCACTTAGTTTCTCCATCAATGTCTTCATTGTTTCTATTTGTTTTCCCTTGCGTTCTCTGATTGAGGAGGATATATTACTTTCCTTTTTATTTTATAATCCTTCTTCCCTTCCAGTAAATTTTCTTTTGTTATGGCCACAAGCCCACAAGTATAATTGCATATTTTATATGATTCCTATGAGGTTTAATGTTGTGCACATGTAACTTATGTGATACGAAGATAACAGACAAAACACATGTTGGCATGTTATAGCACCATATATACCACCAATATAACTCATGCTGGTTCTACGTTCTTGCATGTGTATGGATAGGTTATTCCTTTTTCGAGAGGAAGTGCGTGGGAGCAACCTCCACCAGACTTAGCTTCTTACCTCTACAAAAACCGTATCGTCTATCTGGGCATGTCTCTTGTTCCTTCTGTTACAGAGTTAATACTAGCGGAATTTCTTTACCTTCAATATGAAGATGATCAAAAGCCTATATATCTGTACATAAACTCCACTGGAACAACCAAGGTAAATGGTGCTTAATTTCTTTCAAACCCATGCACCATCTCTTAGAGTTTGAAGAACGAAACGAAGTTAAAATTAAGAAATTAGTCTTACTGTCTGCTTATTATGACTTACCATAATTTGATTCCAGGCCTTTACTTAGGGATTTTCCTTAAAATTGATTTGCATGACATGGGAAGTCAAAGTTGTGTTTGAATATGAAGAATTGCACTATAGTGAAGGGCAAATATTAAATTCATTATCATTTAGATCATATTTCATTAGAATTCATAGAAAATGAACCTTCATTTCATTGTTTTTTCCCTTTTTGCTTTAGGAGAGTGAGCTAGAGTGGAGACTTCTTTTCGTGAGCTTATTAGCCAGGCTGTGTGCCACAAAATTAGTTCTACTTGTAACTAAGAATAACATAGTATAGTGTATTTTGTGATTAAACAAGCTAGAACTAAGGTTGTCAATGCTCTTGAGACTATTAGACAATAATAAATTCTTTCCGTTGTCCTGCCAGTTTCTACTTTCTATTGTTAGAGGATTAAAAACGCCAATATCCATTTCTCTAATATAGTATCAGTTGTGGCAGAAGTCCTCAGGTTTGTAAAAAGGAAACAAGTGCTTTTAATTTCTACCTGTAGTCGCAAAATATAAAACATTAATAACTAAATCATATAGACTAATACAATTAGTTAGAGTTGGTTAAACTAATTTAATTTATAGCTGAACATTTTTTTTTTCAAATTTGCCCTTAATGTTTGACGTTTCTCCTTGCGACACCAAATTTTTCTCTCATACTTTATTTGATTAAAGGCATTAGGAAACAAACATTTAACGACCTACAGAGTGCCTTATATTCTAGATCACCTAAACATCCCAACAAATGTCTTGTATTTGAGACTGGAGGTAGTATAAGAGATGGTGTTTAAGCATATTTATGTTATTAATATCCACATTACATTCACCATAGCTCCTTTTCCTTGCAAATCACTGCAAAAGATTCCCGTAAGATTCTAGAAGACTGTCACCATAGTTTCCATGAAATGTGTATCTCTTTAATATAATTTTTATACCTTCTTTCAGGGTGGTGAGAAGTTGGGTTATGAGACTGAAGCGTTTGCAATTTATGATGTGATGAGGTCATCATTTCTGTATTTTTTCTATTATCGTGCAGTTTATATTTTTTATTGCACTTTGGATTGGTGTTACTGTTAATGTCGAGTTGGTTTCAATTGTTTCCAGGGAATATTTTAGTCAATTCTTAAACTATAACCAGTCCATTGCCGGAGTTTTGTAATGATCATTTAATAGGATACCAAATATTAGGAGAGGTTGTTGTATCTGTTTTAATTAATTATTATTAATTATTGTTATTGGGTCTGTTTTAGCAAGGAAATAGGAGCATTAACATGTGTTAGTGAGTGGGGAGTTAGTTGTATAATTAGTGGGAGTTCATGTCCATGAGTTCAAGAGAGGTAGTTTCTAATTCTGGCTCTATAAATATCCCAGCCATATATAAGTAAAGACATCAATGAATGAATGAATGAATCCGAATTTATTTGAGATTGGAGATTCTCCTTTTCTTTTGGCTTCTTTTATCTTTCAATTGTGAGATGCTTGCATTTGAGAGAAATTAGGAAAGATTGATAAGTTCTAGATCTTGGGACTTATTATTTTGGTATCAGAGCCAAGTTTCGATCCTGTCATAAGCCCCATCTTAGTCAGTCGTCCGTTCAGTCGCGGTCGAGAGCTCCATCCCGTCGAAGCCCTGGGTTCGCCCTCTCGGTGCCCCGGACCCGTTCCCTGCTCGTCCGTTCGTCCGCCCTCCCGTTTGCCCTATGCTCGTTCCCTGTTTGTTGCCCGTGTTCCGTTGCCAGTCCAGATGGTGTTCTCTGCCCCAGTCCAATTTGGGTTTATTTATGTCGACCACACCGAGAATTGTTTACAAGCCTCCAATCTTACCCTTGAATTCGAGAAAAAGTTGAATTCGAGAAAAAGTTGGATCTCCTTAGGCCCAAGCCCACTTATGCAAACCCATCTGCTCTTTTTAGGCGTTCTTCACAGGGCCAAGATGAAGTGGACCGATCTGCTCCAATGGAGGACCCATCCATATTCCACCTTGAGGGCAAGGTGGTTTTCAAGGGAGGGAGTAATGATAGGATAAGGAGGCAGTTAATTACGTAGTGGGTAAGTAGTAGTTCAGTTTTAGCAAGAAATTAGGAGCATTAGCATGTTGTGAGTGAGTGGGTGTTAGTTAGTTTTAAGATGGAGGGAGGTAGTTGCAATCTTATAAATATCTGAGCTTGTAATACAAATCGATCGATCAATGAATGAATGAAGAATATTATTTGAGTATTGGAGATTCTCTTTCCTCTTGGCTTCTTATATCTTTCAATTATGAGATGCTTACATTTGAAAGAAATTAGGAGAGATTGATGAGTTCTAGATCCTGGGACTTATCATTTTGGTATCAGAGCCATTACTGGACTACCTGTGCAGTTAAGCGAGATACTTGCTTGTGCTCACAGATAGTCTTTATTATTACCCAAAAAAAAATATTTTGAAGAATCCATCGTCTCTATTCCAATCTCTATTTCTCTGAAGAACACTATCAGAGCCACTCGTTGATCCCAATGGTGACCACACGTGCTTTAGGGACGGAGGCGCAGTCAGGAGGGGACTTGCTGGCCACTATAGCCGTTCAACTCGCTGCCATTGATGACTTGAAAGAGAAGGTCGACACGTGGGAATCAACGGCTGCGAGGACTCTTCACTGGTTGCCTTACCGACACTGGAGTTCCCGAAAAAGAAAACGACAAAGGAAAAAGAACAGAGAGCCGAGTCGCACGGTGATTCCCCCTTCGCCCGCCATCGCTGTGTCGATCGTGCTATTCCAGTCCACTTCGCCATCAGGCTTCTCCTTGGTCCAAGCACGTCACTCGTCGTCTGCTCATTGGTGTCCGTTTGCGTGCTCGGGCATTACTCCCAAGCTTGCTCCGGTCGCATCAATCCCAGCTCGTGCCGTTGCTCACAGGTAGCGCCGAAAGCTTCGCCCAATTTGTGCAAGTCGTGCACTTCAGCCTCGTCGCCCAAAGGTGCCCAAATTGTGTTGTTGCAACCCACTTCATCCTGTCCAAGCCCACTTCATAATTCCACCTGACTGCCCAATTGAAGAACCATCGCAAGCTCCAGCTCTCCTCACTCTTATGGCCGAATCACAACTCCAAAGTCCACCTTGAGGGCAAGGTGGATTTCAAGGGAGGGAGTAATGATACTATACCAAATATTAGGAGAGGTTATTGTATCTGTTTTAATTAATTATTATTAATTATTGTTATAGGGTCTGTGTTAGCAAGGAAATAGGAGCATTAACATGTGTTAGTGAGTGGGGAGTTAGTTGTTTATTAGTTAGTGGGAGTTCATGTCCATGAGTTTAGGAGAGGTAGTTTCTAATTCTGGCTCTATAAATATCCCAGCCATATGTAAGCAAAGACATCAACGAATGAACGAATTAGAATTTATTTGAGATTGGAGATTCTCCTTTTCTCTTGGCTTCTTTTATCTTTCAATTGTGAGATGCTTGCATTTGAAAGAAATTAGGAGAGATTGATGAGTCCTAGATCCTAGGACTTATCATCATTGATCATTAATATGTCTAGCTTAACCACTCAATATCGGAGGTGTTTGTGACTTTATTAATTGTAATTTATCATGAACTCTGTAAATAAAGTTGCAATAAGTCATGACCGTGGAGATTTCAATACATTGTCTATTACCTTGCCATTGGCTGCCTGACTTCCTGTTCCCTTTTCTTAAAGTATATCGTTTGATTGACCATGTTTGTCACCAAGTTCTGCCTATCAAGGTCCTGATGTTTCACTTGTATTTTTTTGACTGCTGATTTATCTGGATTATTATGTCTACATTCAAATGCTAGAAGAAACCTTTTTTTTCCCATTCTTATAATGCAATATTTTTACTAGTGCATTAATTTTTGTTGTTCTTCCCTACACCCTGGCCCACCCTTTAGTGAAAAGAATTGCTTTTTTCTTGTCTTGCATTGCCCCTATCTTTAAGAATTGCCTGCAGAAAGTGCGTGCTTATGAATTTAGCTGACTTTTGCTCCAGGTATGTCAAGCCTCCTATTTTTACTCTTTGTGTTGGGAATGCTTGGGGAGAAGCAGCCTTACTTTTGGCTGCTGGCGCTAAGGGGAACCGTTCTGCTTTGCCATCATCAACAATAATGATAAGACAGGTTAACACTTTTCTTGGTCTTCATATAATTTAAGCTATTGCACTTTATCTTTCATTTAACAACATAACTGTGTTTTCCCTGTTAATTTGCAGCCAATAGCAAGGTTTCAAGGTCAGGCAACCGATGTTGACCTTGCAAGAAAAGAAGTAAAGAATGTGAAGACAGAACTGGTTAGAACATCATTTTGTTTTATTAAGACTAGAGTGGGCCCTTTGCATTTGCAGAGATGGCTGCATTGTTCTTTGGCTATTGAATAGTGTAGCTTCCTGCACTTTTTATATGTTATGTTATGCTGATGATGGTTACTGCTTGATACATCTGTCTGCGTGCTTGATGCTATGTGCACATGCGGTGGGTGGGAGTGCGGTGGGCCCATTGCATGCATGGGTGGGCATGGGGATGAGTGAATGATGTTGGCATGTGTCCATGCATGTGTGCGTGTATTACTATTAATTATCCTAACTTTTTTTTTTTTGGTAAACTAATTATCCTAACTTGTATTCACACGTCTTAATTCTTTTTTTGAAGGTTAATTTATATGCAAAGCATATTGGAAAGTCAACTGAGCAGATTGAAGCTGACATTCAGCGTCCAAAGTATTTTAGTCCTAGTGAAGCTGTTGAGTATGGAATCATAGATAAGGTTCTTGCCATCTAACAGTTGGATTTTTTTCCTTCTAAATTTCATTATTTGCCTTGAAAAATGAAGGTATATAATCTCCTACAGGTACTGTACAATGAGAGAGGCACCGAGGACCGTGGAGTTGTTTCTGACCTTAAAAAGGCAAAACTTATTTGACTCGTGGAGAATTTGAATTGTGTTTGATTGGAGTCGTTAGGTAAAGCACACCTGTTTATCATTATGGCATTAATCACACATTTTAACTTCCAAGACTGAATTACTTCTGTAAAGAAGAACTTTATTATAGGAAAAGAGTAATTGTTTCCCAATAACTGACAATCGTTTGTTACTTTGGGGTTGTTGTTATGAACGCAAGCCTAAAGGAAGATCTCAATCCTAAAAGATTAGTTTATTGGGAGGAAGAGCCTCTTAAACTTATGAACCACGCTCTTCTTACGAGTCTACCTTAATGTGGAACTCATAACAATGCCACCTCTTTTGAGAGCCAATATCCCATGGTACTTCACTCAGCCTCCTGTCAAGTATAAACCTCCATGGAAGTCCCTGTTCGTGAACATTGGGCTCTCAATGAAAGCATCTTAGTTATGAACACAAGTCCAAAGGAAGAGCTCATGCCAAAAGACTACTCTATTGGGAGGGAGAGCCCCTTGAACTTGTAAACCCCACTTCTTTTGTTAGACTTCCCCAATGTTGGACGTAACAAAAACTCATTATTCCCTTGCCATTTTAAAATTGTGTTCAGAAAGGTAACATTCTGAGGCTAAGATTGGTCAACTAGGCGGTCACCTGATTTCACGTTTGCACTGTGCTACAAACTTGTTGGCGTTCATAACTATGGAACTGTTATTTGGCTATTTCTGGCCTATGACCAAGGCAACTATGAATTGATGTTATACTGTCATATACCTAGAAGGAATCCCAATATTTGTAACAATGTTATTGTGTCTTTTTAATGTCATGATCTAAATAAATTTTCCACAATGATTTATCTAAATATTAAGATTCTGACGGTGACATTCACTATCTCTCTGGTTTCCATTCCTTTCTATTCCACTACTAGGTGCAAGCGTTGGTAGGTTCTCTAATGAGAGAGCAATTGCTAGTTCTTTTCATGACCATACAATTTATGCAATTATTTCCCCCAACCAGCTAGAGAGGACACGTAGAAAATAAAAGGGTGTAGCTAAAGTTGCCGCTGGGTCTTTTTTGGTGTTCAGGCTTACACCTCGCACTGCTTTCCAGATAGTTCAGCAATGGGCACTTGAGTTCAGATCAAGAATGATTGTATTTTGTAGGTAGGCTTTGCTGTTGTTATTGTTGGCTTCGATTTAGTTTTGTCTAGCAACTTCTCTGATCATTTCAAATGCGAGTCGAAGACAGATGTGAGGAGGTGAGACATACAATTGTGAACCTTGCACATATTCTGGCACGTTAGCCTATTTAGTGCCCTTTTGCATTATGTAATATTAGTGGGATGACCCCATGAATGGAGAGTCATATAATTATTCTTGCCCATTTTAGTCATTGTCTCTGCTCTCTTCTGTCTCCCTCACTTTTTTGTGGTTGGGAGTGAGGGAGGGTTAAATTGTAAACAAGAACTACTTTTCCAATTACATTAATCTATATAATAATATGAAAACAAATGCAAACAACACGGAATGTTCCAATCATCTATGGGAATTTGCTCTTGGTGTGATGTGTCTGTTGAAACAGGACAAGAAACTAGTTGTGTTTGTAAACATGTCTCCATGAGTGTTTGGTTTAGGTTAATACAAGTGTTTTGGGCTTCATGAGATAATGATCTTTTTCTTTTCTTTTTTGCCGAATGAGATGATGATCCTTTCACATATTGACTTGGGCCTTGTTTGGATTAATGTTAGCGAAAATGACTTTTGTTCCAGTTGATTTTTATAAATTGGAGTTGAGATGTAAGTGATTTAGTGTAATATGATTTATGTTTGGATATATTTTTGTAGAAAAATAAAAAACTTGTTTGAATGATGTATTAAGGTTAGTTTCAATAGTTTTAAATATGAAGAAAAGTCATTGGTCAAAAAAGTTGCTTCAACTTCAGTTACATGAAAGTTATGCTAAGCATCATTTGTTGGGTCTAAAGGGACTTCTGTGCACAGAAGTCAATTTGGTATTGCTCAAATGATATTTTAAATAAGCTATTTGTAAAATATAAAATCTTTTAAAATAAGTTATATTTAACATTCACGCCGAACTACCATGTGAAGTGTAGAGCCTATAGCTGATAAGATGGTGTTAATTCAGCTTTCTTCAGTTGACATTGGAATTGCTCATTACATTGGCTCTTTTTTTTTTGAATAATACTGAATACCATTAATACACCACAAGAGGGGATTATGACCCTTGATTACTATCACCATCCAACCCACGGATCTGTGGAGGTGGGTCACAAAAAACATAGTAATTACCATTAAGATCATGAGCAAGTTTGGCCAGGTTATCTGCAGCGGTGTTATCCTCCCGTGGAACATGATTAATCCACACCTGCCAATTTCTATTAATAAGAGACCTTGCTTCATTAACAATGTCGTTAAAAGGATGATACAAATTACACCCTCTGAGCAACAAGTTAACCGCTTCAACTGAGTCAGACTTAACATCTATCTTACGTATTCCTCTACTCCAACATAGGTATAAACCGTGGATTATGCCTAAAATCTATGCAATTGTTATAGGAACAGAAGTGAGTTTGCAGCTGTAACCACAAACCCAGCTAGCGTCATCCCCACGGACTATGCCTCCACACCCAGAGCTCCCTGATCTCAAACTAGACACATCAGTTTCCAATACATGGAATCCCCTCCTCTGTGGGTTGTTCCGCACCTGTGTCCTGGATCTATTAAAAAGATTACATCTAGCTTTTAAGACTTGGTCCATACATGCACGAAAGAAGGTAGGAATAGCATTAAGTTGCTCTTCTGCCTCCTCTGTACCGTATAATTTCCTACATCTGTTCACCCAGATATCCCAACAAGTGTACCCAAATAATGTAGACCATTGAACTTTCTTCATAAACAGCTTCCCCGCCTCATTATCTAGGTTCCATCGAATCCACTCTGCTCCATGTAACAATGAGAATGTAGCCCATTTAGCAGGATGGACTACTGAAAGCCATTTGTCGCGGGCATTTTGGCAATCCCTTAAGAGGTGCATGGAATCCTCATCCTGGGGGCACTCAAACGGACATGTTGCTGACGCTTTAATACCTCTGTTCGCTCTGAGTTGCGTGGTATGGGCTCTGCTATGGGAAAAAAGCCATATGAACATCTTAATCTTCTCTGGAACTTCCCATCTCCATATTTTCCTCCAAATATTATCCTTCTATTGGTGAATACCTACAAAAAGGAAATGATATGCAGAATTAACTGAAAAACAACCATCAGTGGACGGTTTCCAAATATATATCCTCTCCTCTCTCCTCATAGGGGGTGGGCACTCCTGATGCAATCAATAACATGGGGATGTAACCAAGTACCTATTTTCTGAATATCCTATTCACCATTGTTATCCACATAATCAACCACCCTTTCGTTCACAACATTGCTTCCCTCACACCCCGGAATCAAATTAATAAGGGGTTCATTGACTTCCTACCAGTTGTCATGCCAAAAATTAGCCCTTTTTCCATTACCCAACTTCACACCCACTCCCCTTTTAAACTTGCTCCACATGTCGCATATACTATGCCATGTGGGGGATACAGATTGCTTCTTTCTAACTTTCGGCATCAGCTAGTCTCCACATTTATATTTGGATCTGAGAATTCTCACCCAAAGCGCTTCCCTATTGTTTAAAAGATTCCAGTAGATCTTCATAAGGAAAACCTCATTCTGTTTACGTAGATCGCGGATCCCAAAGCCACCATTCTTCCTGACTCTGGCCACAACCTCCCACGACAAAAGGTGCATTTTCCTTTCATCTTCATTACTGCCCCATAGGAAGTCTCTACTTTTCCTCTCAAGGTCTTGAATTACCTTCTTAGGAAGGAGCATGGTTTGCATATGGTAGTAAAGGAGAGTCGACAGGGAAGACTTAATTAGAGTAGCTCGACCCGCAATGCTCAAAAAGCTCCTCTTCCAACCAGCAAGCTTCCTATTGGTACGCTCAATAATTGGAGAAAAGGAAGTATATGAGGCCCTTTTATGCATTAGGGGGATTCCTAGATATTTCCCCAAGTCACCTGTCACCCCGACTCCCATTATTTGGCTAAACTGCAAGGCCCGATTGAAATTCACATTCCTCGAGAAATGAACCTTAGTCTTCATCCTATTAATTCTCTGCCCCGAATCCACACAAAACCTATTAAGACAATCTTGCATTGCGGACAACTGATCAGAAGAAGCTTCACCAAAGAGAATTAAATCATCAGCTAAAAAAGAGGTGCGAAAGAGGAGGTCCACCATGGGATAGAAAAATTGGGCTCCATTGCCCCTCTTCAATTGCATCTTTAATAGCATGACTCAGCCTTTCCATACATAGGGAAAAGATGTACGGGGATATCAGGTCACCCTGCCGAATACCCCTAGATGGATAGAATTCCCTAGTCTCTTCCCCATTCCAAATAACCTTGAATGAGGCATAGGAGATGCACGCCATGATAACTTGACATATATGTTCGTCAATACCCACCAAGCGAAGAGTGTCTAAGATGAAAGGCCACTCAAGTCGATCATAGGCTTTCTCAATGTCCACTTTCATAGCCAACCACCCAATTTCACCACGTTTCATTTTCATTGAATGGACCACCTCCTGCGTGATAATGATGCTATCACTGCTTTGTCTTCCTGCAATGAAACTGCACTGATGATTGTCAATAAGTTTACCTATGAAAGGCCTTAGTCTCCGGCTGATAACTTTTGTTATTATTTTGAAGCTGACATTGCACAAGGAAATTGGCATAAAATCCCTGATAGTTTCCACTTGCTCCGATTTTGGGATTAAGACCAGGTTGGTGTCATTAACGCTTTTGATTTTCGTGGGATCAGCAAAGCTTCTTCTATCTGATGCAATGTGGGAAAATTATTCGAAGTAATAATTTGCAAGACGTAAAGACGTCAAATGAATGAGCACTCTTGTGCTATTCACTTAGAACATGATGCATATGAGGTTGAAAGCTTTATTTCCTAATCAATGGATCACCTCCTGCGTGGTAAAATTTTAATTTGATGAGCACTATCTAATCTTTAGTTGGTGGGAAATTCTCAATAATATCAAACATACGACATATAAAACGTGTCCTTAACACCTTATTTATAATGCTTAAAGGACCCTACTTTTTATAATGTAGTCTAATAGATGTTGACAATCCCCTTGTACGTCTTTTTCCTTCTTCTAGGCATATCTTTCAGTTGAAAGTAATCTCATTTGGGTATTAAATATGGACATTTTTCTTGTCGAATATTTAGATTTTGATTTATCATATAGATTAATAACTTAATTCATGTTTATTTAATGTATCTGTACTTATATTCTTGAAAGCAAAAAAATACTTTCATATTTAAATTTTTTTGAAAAAATTAGAATGTATAATCTTTCTTATGGCAACAAAGTATGAGTGTGGTCGCACTGCTTGCATCAACAACCACACTCTATGGTAAGGAGGTTCCAAGTGGGCGGTCTCCATTTATAATCACCTACCACCTCCATTCCAATGGCTGCTTTACGCTTGTTCCTATTATCCCCACAACACCATTTTATTGTTCATTCAATATAAAAAAAAATTTATAACTTAGATTTTTAGATAAATATTAATAAGGACATAATAAATCTTACATATATTTAAGAGATATTATTTTCCTATGAATATTTAATGGGAAAATCACGTAATGTAAATTGTGGTCAATGGATGGAGAAAAGTACTAAATGGGCTATAAAATTTTTAGGTTCTCATTTTGTTTAAACATCATCATTTTCATTCAGATTGAAGTAGAGATACGAGAGCCATATAATTGTGGAAAACCCACAAATATTTTATTATAATGTTATTTATTGTTTTATTTTCTGTGCAAATACTTGAATCTCAACAAAGACATTTGGCTCTCAGCATAGAACAAAACTTAAAGTCTATTTTTTTTCCTGACAAACAAAAAAGCATCATATTGAATTCAAAACAAGTTTACAAAGGCTAAAACGTGCTAATCCAAACAAACCAAACTAAATACAGCAAAATAGACACAATCCAAACTAAACAACCTAAGAAACAAGACACAATCCAAATTAAACAACCTAAGAAACAAGCATTTAAAAGTTCCACAATGCAGCAAGCAACGGACTCTAACAATAACAAGCGAGATTTTATTGTTTAAACAACAATAGATAAACTTAAAGTCTATTTATTTGTGTATAATACAAAATATTCTCCAATTAAATGTTAACAATTGAACTTTATCATAATATAATTATAATTTATCACATTTAAGTACATGTTGAGCGTGATAGAAAATTAAAGTTCAAGTGTTGAGATTTTATTGGAAAATCAGTTGTAATGAACACAGGTAAATGAACATGAGTCTTCTCTTCATTTTTATTAATGAAGGATAAAAAAAAGTTACAAAATATTCAATGAGTGAAAGATATTTTGAAGCAAGAGAGCAGGATGATTTTTTTTTTGTTTTGGGGGGGGGGGGATAAAAGTAATATGTGTTGTCAAACTTGGTTTTGCATAATTAATTTCCAAGTATTAAAACAATTTCGGAATTTTGTTCCGACAAATCAGTGGGTGCGGAAGACCCAATTGCATGAGTTTATTAATCAGGAGTTGACACGAGGAAGACCTATACATATCCTTTTTAGATAGTGCGTTACAACCAAACGTGGCTGCTAGCCAGCCAGCTAGGAGATATTTATGATAGAGGGTGTCAATAATCTACTTGTTTATACATTAAGCAGGGTCTTTTCTTTTGACTTTACCTTCTAATAACTCAACCAATTATATTATCAGTACAAACACATGTCCTAGCTTCACACTCTATTCACAATTGATGGCTTGGACCTGATGAGGATGCCTGTTAATTCCTTTCGTTCTTGCCTCTTTAATTTGTGGTTTTGACGGAATGAATTTCGGATAATGACTGGTATATATTCAAAAAGGTTATCATAAACACTGTTTACATTAATGGGTTGGTTCAAAAGTTATCCGTTTCTCTTCTTGATGAGAATCTGATGAAGAAAGGAGGCGATATACACTGAGGTCTATTAAAAAAAATACTTGTGGTTCAAGATTTGAAATGCTTTTGAGGATTTGTTTACAGCAGTTTTCTATTCTACGAATGTATGGATCTGCGTATCAATAATAAGTGAAGAAATTAATATAGAGAGAAAAAGTTGCTTAAAGAATTAAAGACTGATAAGGAATGTAGTTTTTTTTTTTGCCAAACAAGAGAACATCAAATTGAAATTAAAAAGAGTTTACAAGAGCTAAACCATACCAAATCAAACAAACCAACCTAAAACCAGCAAAATAAACA
This sequence comes from Vachellia pachyceras, assembly GCA_025593235.1. Taxonomy (NCBI): domain Eukaryota; kingdom Viridiplantae; phylum Streptophyta; class Magnoliopsida; order Fabales; family Fabaceae; genus Vachellia; species Vachellia pachyceras. The sequence continues at coordinate 5,907 of JANTPZ010001400.1, read as the reverse complement.
CAATCCAAACTAACCAAACTAAAAAACAAGCAATTAAAAGAAGTACAAGGCAGCAAAAGATGGACTCTAACAACAGCAAACGAGAAGGACTTAGCCTCCAACGGAGCTCGATGCACCTAACTGAGCAGGTAAGAGCATTCTAATGAAACTTTGACAAACCGCCCGGCTGCCAAATATGCTTCCCTGAGAACCCATTCATACCAATGGTTCCTAACCAAATTCCTTGAGCACATAACCTCAAGGAGGACAATAATCATGTCCAAAGAAAGAAAGGTACTCTCATCCAGATAAACGAAGAAAGAGCCACCACTCCAGCTCATAAACGAACAATTTTTCTATACACACTGAACAGGCACCTGTATTGCCGGTATAAGACCAATGTAACCGTTTATACTATACAGGCATTTGTCAAACCTTTGATGAACAGCATGTACACCCCTATTGAACAGAACCAAGATAGTGACCCTAAACATACCTTCTTACAGTTTTACCATTGAAAAACAACCCACAAACATTCTATTCATCAACCAACAGTATATTACCTCCAACCAACCAAAACTCTTCATATCAAAGAGTCCAGCAGCCATGAATTTAGCTTTGTAAGCTTCCCTTCCTTTTCTTTTCCGCCTAAAACCATTCCATACCAATACAACCAGGGCAGCATTCCTAAGAATGAAGACTGCTCTGACAAGCCTACACCCGGTCACACTATGTCAGCAGATAAGGAATGTAGTTATTAACCGTTGAATAAAATGTTTGGCAGGAGAGTGAGTAAAGTTTGTTATTTCTGTAAAGTGTACCAGGCATAATTGCATAAAAGTGGTGTTTGCCTTTTCATTACCAATATTTCACAAAAGAATTAACCCAACAATTGCGTCCGTAGTATAAAAAGTAAAGGCTAGAAATTTAGGGTTTTCCTTATGTATAAATATTGGGCGTCATCTCTTGATAAGTGTCTTCCACCATGAACAGTTGCTATCATTAATGGGAACCAGAGTATATGTACCAGTACTTTTTTGTTTTATTTGATTGAAAATATCCCACGAGGATTTTAGACATATACGCTTTAAGTAGTACGTTTGCTGATTCATGAATATTTCCAGAAAAATGCTGCAATAGTACAAAATAAGTTAGGCGATTTAGCAGTATATCATATATCTGTCATCCATATGCAGAAATCAAAGACCGAATCTTAAGCATTATTAAAAATAGCAGATGGCGTAATTGAGCAAGTTCTCTTCTTGGATCTATATTATAATGCAATGGTACTATAGTATGATGGTTGAGAGAGCTCAACACACGTTAATTAAGCAGGGTGTGCAATTGAGAATGGCAAAGAGAGGTCAATATGTTAATTAATTAGGTTTCTTCCAAAATATAATACAATCGTTGAGAGAGCTAATAACTGTGTTAATTAGTGGGTACATGCATGTACCCATTATTAAATTCCAATCCAATCCAGAAGAACTCCGAGTCTCAGTGGGAATAAAAAGTTGAATATGCCACTTCAGCGATGGCCTGAGCACAAGGCAGAGCTCTGCTATAAATACCACCCCACATCTTTGCATCCTAATAACCCATGAACTCATCTCTTAAGTTCTCATTTCTTACTCTATATACACTCTAGCTAATAACTTCCTCCTTTTCCATCGAATTATTATAATTTGAGGCTTTGAGTTTGGCATTTAGAAATGGAAGTTCATTCTAAATACCAAGTAGGCCTTGTGTGTGTGATGTTGCTGTTACCTGCACTATGTACCTCCCAAGACTTCACATCCTCCAGAGCTACCTATTATGGAAGCCCTGATTGCTATGGAACTCCAAGTATGTGACCCTCCTCTATATACATATATATATTCTCAGCCCATGACTTGCTTGTTCTCTCTCACTCTCTCTCTCTCTCTCTCTCTCTCTCTTTTAATACACGGCTTGCTTGTTCTCTGCACGTAGCTTGAGCTATATATATATATATAGCTTGCATGACGTTGGTGTTTGAACCCATAACCATACTATGACTCCTCCCTGTAGATGCAAGCAAATAGGAACTTTAGTTGGCCAGACACATGGCTCTTTGTGATCTTGTTACTCTCGTTTTGTCTAAACTTGGAAGAAAAGGCCACTTTTTCTCCGATGAATGCCACTTGTAAAATAATAGGGTCCACCACTCACTAATTAGATACACGCTTAGTGCTTTCATCAGAACATTACGCTAACGGTTTTCTAGCTAATGTCACGCGCACGAACACACATTCATATATATGACTTTAATAATGATATATCTTTATTATTACATGTGATGTTCAGGAGGAGCTTGTGGATATGGCGAATACGGAAGAACTGTGAACGATGGTAGTGTTGCAGGCGTGTCTGGACTCTGGAAAAACGGCTCTGGATGTGGCGCTTGCTACCAGGTATGTACATATATATATATATATAGATATATCTGAACGCACTTCCATATATACATATATATATATATATAAAGATATTACATCTGATTGAATATATCTGTGTTAATTAACAGGTGAGGTGTAAGAACCCTCAAGTGTGCGATGAATATGGGACGTATGTGGTGGTGACAGACTACGGTGAAGGAGACAGAACAGATTTTGTGATGAGTCCACGTGCGTATGCCAGAATGGGAAGGAACCCGGACGCATCGGAGGGGCTGTTCAAATACGGCGTTGTTGATGTGGAATACAGGAGGATACCCTGCAGGTACGGGGGCTACAATATAGTGTTCAAGGTGAAGGAGCACAGCTCGTACCCGGACTACATCGCCGTTCTGGTGCTGTACGTGGGGGGGCAAAACGACATCACGGCGGTGGAGGTGTGGCAGGAGGACTGTAAGGAGTGGAGGCCCATGAGAAGGGCGTACGGAGCGGTGTTTGATGCAGAGAACCCGCCTCGTGGAGATCTGATGCTGAGGTTCCAGGTGAGAGGGCGTGGGGGCGTCTACTGGGTTCAGTCCAGGAATGCTATTCCCAGTGACTGGAAGGCCGGAGCTGCTTATGACTCTGAAGTTCAGCTAGATTAGATCCTTCCGTATATTTTCCTGCACCAGCACCAGTAGCACCAACTATATGTTTATCTACGTTCCATGTAGTGTTTATTTATTATAGACTGCTTGTTGAACTTGGGGGGTTGATTTGATTCACTAGAGAGTTACTTTGGGTGTGTGAAATTGTTTGTGAGTAGTGCTGTGCCTGCTGGAATGTGATTGATTAGTGGGCTTGTAGTTCGTTCTAGCTACTGTTGTTGTTATTGTTGGTGCTAATTGATATATGAATAAAAGGGACCTCTTTGTGTTCTCCTATTTCCCTGCTTCTGCTGTGAGTGGCCAAGTACTGCACCGCCAGAGGACTTCCTCTAGTTAATGAGCCACATAAAAAGTGTTCATTACTTTTCACTCGCTACTTTCCCTATCACTAGTATAAGAGATACAAACCGGGCTTACTTTGGTATTACACGTTAATCTATCTGTCATGTTTCTCAAATTTAATCCTAAAACATTTCTGTTGAATGCATACGTGCGTGCATGTGAGTGTATTAGAGTGTTTTATACAACTATAAATTAGTTATCGAACTCTTCCAAAGTGCATAACACAAGGTAGTACACCTAATGATTATGATATTGACCCTTTGAAACAAACATAAAAGAATGCACAATTGTTCATTCAACAGTATTAGTCCCACACATTTAAAAAGGGGTTTCTTCATCTTATCTCTCGACCCCATGGGGAACAATTCAAGGGGTGTCATGGTCGAGTAATTACTATCCGTGTTAGAAAGCAAACATTACAAACAAGTGCAAATTCAAAACTGTTCTAATATAAAAACCTCATCTACAATTACTAGAGCAAATATTAAAGACTACCTTTGGCCCTTCATATGAAAAATCAGTTAACTTTTTTTAAAAGATTAAAAAGGGTAGAAAAATTACTTAATTATCTGAAGTATTTATGTGTATGTATATTGGTTTATAAGTTTATCAATTAGTTTCCTTAATCTATTAAAAAAATCAACCAAGACTTATATTGAAGAATTGAGTTAACAGTAACTATTCAATTTCTTTCCATAACTGCAAGTCTGTAATCTCTGTAAATCCTATATAGTCATTCTATAAAATAAAACACAAACAGGAATCGCACGAGGCTGAAATGGAAGGAAAGGGCCAGAGCCATTCTTTTCTCTCTTCTTGTTTGTTTTTAAAAAAAAAATCCAAGTCTCAAATAGGGCTTAGAGAAATTGGAATTGGACATAAGTTGGTAAGATGGGCTTACGATTTGAAGCGCTGTTGAGCCATTTGGTTCAACGAATTGGCCCATTGGTGAGGCTCCAAGAGGGCAGGTTTTTTTTATTATATAAAAAAATCAAATCCCCCGAGTGATGATTGGAGTTTCATTTTAAAATGTCTTTTTAGTAAGTTTAAAAACTCATTTTAATTGACTCAGCAGTAAAACAAGTAAATAACCGTGCGTAACTTGTACCATACTATTGAAAAAGTAAACCCAAGCCCAAAATCTTTTAAAATAATTTTATGCAAATCAAGGTAAATATGTGAAGGAAATTATCTCGTTTTGGGGAAAAACACTGTTGAACGTACTTTTGAGGAGTAAATAAGTTTTTCCAAACAAGCACACTATCATCTGTTGCATTCAAGTCATATTTTCTTTTCTTATATACCATTCATAAGAAAATGCTTATTATTTACGCGGTGAAAAGGGTTATATTGTGTTGATGATGACACTATTACTACTTAACAGGATTTGAATATTATTTAAGAATTCCTGTTGATGCTGTAGTCTTGGTTCTGAAGATCTCTATTAAATATTTTAAGGCTGTGGAATGGCTAGTCTTTATACAATATAATGAAACGATGCATATATATTGAATTCTATGTTCTATATTTAATTTGTTAATTTATATGGATTAAGGCCGACAAATTAAGGATAAGAGTGGTGACTTGGAAGCAGCCACTGGCGTCTATTTGCTCATGTCTGATCCATCCCTCTGGACACTCCTGATTCATATATACGACCAACCCATGAAATTTAAGTTTCAACTTTTAAAAACCACTCTCCTCTCAGGCGGCCATCAAATATCAAATATATATATATATATATATTGATAGTTAATTAAAACAATAACCAAATAATCAAGCAACCAACATAATGGTGTCATCAGAAACTACGTGCACGTTTGCAGAAAGGTAACGTGAAGATGGAGAATTAGAAGCCAAAGTCCAAATATATTATTAATCTGCATGTTTGACATTGTGTTTGCATAAGTCAAAATAAAATACTTCTCATATGTTTATCTTAATTTGTGTGAAATTATTATCCGATGGATTCCCAAACAATTACATGCACAAATATATATATTCAAAAATGCCAGCCTCATTTATTGAATTTTTCTGCAATATGTACCAACTTCTGTTCTTGTCTGTCATAATCTCTTCAACTGTACGCAGGATAAGCTTTGCATATATACCACGGAACCAGTCTACTCTCAATATATTTAAGAAAAAAAAAGTCTTATTCTTACTTTAGATGGAGAAAGCAAGTTTAGAATTGCACAATACAAGAGTAGAGCTAGGGAATGTATAGATGAAGAAGTGAACGTTGACGTCCTTTGGAACTCGATCGAGCTACATTAATTTGTTGCTAACACGGCTTCAGATTTCAGATGCTTTTCAGGATTGCTTTAATTTCCATTGTTTTATTTTATGATATCCCTGCCCGCCCCATCAGGAGCTAGATACATGCAGAATGGTCAAAGGGGATAAGAGAGATTAGGTCAGAAACTAGATTCGATTTGATTAAATAATATAGATTAGATCATTATTAGATAAGGGAGGTATTGTATATTTAGACACACATGACGTATTTTAAAAACATTTCCAGG
>JANTPZ010001398.1:0-23666 GCA_025593235.1 Vachellia pachyceras | reverse complement strand
CAGCAAGTATATTGCCAAATCAAAATGCCATGGGAGCACGCAATGCCAAAAGGCAGAAAGGCAACCGTAAAAGTAAAAAGGCAGAAGGGTCATTGTCATGTAAAGAAAACTCTGAAACCTTGTCCACGAAGCCAAATAATTACCAAGATGACCAGAATCATGGAGGTAGGACGTCAAACACTGTTGACTCGTACAAAACAATCAATGGTAAACGAGTAGATTACGGATTGAAGAAGAGGAGGATGCAGAATCAAGCAGAAGCTGGGGAAAATGCACCGAGGAAACGATCAAAAAAGAATAAGGAGCCTGTAGGGAAAGACGTGGTGGATAAGCTTGACATGCTTATACAGCAATATCGATCGAAGTTCTCACAGCAGGGTTCGCAAGGGAGTGATGGAGAGAAAATACCTTCCAAACAGCTAAGAAAATGGTTTGAACCATAATTAGTATCGGCAGGCTATAGAAGACTGGCTTCTGCACCATGCTAAGGATTTTGTCGCTACCGGGTTTTTACTACTAGAATTTTCTAGCAATGTAATGTTTGATATGATTATTTAACGTCAGCACAATTTGGGGTTTGTTTTGCGGTTTGTGTCTGCTTTTCACATATACATTTATTTAATTTAGCAGGATAAATTGGGAAAGTGATACCCAACTCTTCATTCTTGCAGCGATTAACATTTAACAGTTTGGCAAACATCTGCTTCCATCAAAACCTTGTGGTTGTGGTTACCAAAACAGCAAACTAACCGCATTATAAGTAATTTACTCATTTTTTAGTAAATTCCATTTGTTATCTCATCGAAGAATAATCCTTCTTGCGATATTATATTGATACGTACGCGTTAGCTATTTTCATGTGCAATTCATCTGTTAAGCATTCTTGTTCTGTGTTAACGCACATTGGGAATTTCCTGAACGTGCTATAGCTTTCAGGCCTGTTTGTTATATAGCATTTGAAAAATATGTATGCACGTGGAAATTAGTTGGGAGAATAATTTTATATAAATTGAGGTATGTTATAGATATTTTATCTCGATTTAAGTAAATATGATTCTAAAATAATTGTTAAACATGCAAAGTTGAGATATAATTTCTATCGCGTATTTATTTTATTAACTATAAATTAAATTAAAAAAACAGTTTCCGCTAATAAAAAAGGCCATGAAGTCACCGGAGTATGACGCGGTCGTCGCTCGTGAATTCTCATCCATTCAATCTACGGTGCATAAAAGTCCCCATACTTTCAGGTAATAACGGAACTACCCTAACCTTCATCATCACCGTTCACGGATTTTCCGCGTACTACAAGCCAAGAAACACTATCGTTGATAACATACTGGATGTAAAAGTTGATTAAGCTCCGCGAAGCACCAATGCTTGAAAAGGAAGAACCAGAAAATTTGGTATTAGCTAATTATTGATTAAAACTTAAATAGGGAAAAATTAATTTTTTTTCCTCTTTTTCGTCTTCCATCTCTCCATTGTAGTGCATCTCCATGGCTAAACCAAAGGCTCCCAGACGAACCCTAGAGTCTTACACAGTCAAACACATAAACAAAACCGTTAGAGGTATATACTTTCTCTTACTTTTTTGAGCTTCGTTCTTCCTCTTCCAATTTTATTGGGAAAATTTATTTGTTTGATCTCTTTTCCCTCCTCCATTTCTTGCATTCACTCCTTATATGCGCTCTTTCCACTGTTCTCAGTCGGCGACTGCGTCCTTATGCGCCCCTCAGAGCCTTCGAAACCGTCCTACGTGGCGAGGATCGAGCGGATCGAAGCCGACTCTCGAGGCGCTAACGTTAAGGTTCACGTCCGTTGGTACTATCGGCCGGAGGAGTCTATTGGTGGCCGTCGCCAGTTCCACGGTTCTAAAGAGGTTTTCCTCTCTGATCACTTTGATGTTCAGAGCGCCGACACTATCGAAGGCAAGTGTACAGTCCACAGTTTTAAGGGCTACACGAAGCTCGATGCTGTCGGAAATGACGATTTCTTCTGCCGCTTCGAATATAATTCCGCCACTGGAGCATTCAATCCAGATAGAGTTGCCGTGTATGTTACTTAATTGCATTTTCATGCCCTTGTTATCGGGCCACGATGCTGTTACGGCTAGATAACGTCTGTAAATGCTAGCTTCTGCTAGGCTGAGTGCGAAATATTAGTTAACGTGTTTGTTTTGTCCTTCTAAATTCTCTGTTTATTTGATAATTAGGAAGCTACTATCATGTTATGTTTGTTATTCGCTATCTATATAGTTTTGCAGCGTTAGTCTAGCCTTTGCCTGTAGCTATCAATTACTTTTAGTAGTGATCTAGTTCTGTGACATAAGTTGTTCAGTTGCTTGTGAGGTCAGATGGCTGCTCAAGTCAGTAGTGATGTTTATTTCTTAGTACCAGTCTTGTAACTTCTTTTTTTTTTTGTTTTGCTTCTTTGCTTGGGGCATTGGAAGTGGCATCGTCATCTTAGGGTCAAGGAATTTTAGAATGTGGTGTTCATTTTTCATATTTTCATTGCAGGTATTGTAAATGTGAGATGCCCTACAACCCTGATGACCTAATGGTTCAGTGTGAAGGCTGTAGTGATTGGTGAGTTAGACGTGTACGGTGACACTAGCTCTATCCCATTATTTTACTGTGTTATTGCTTTGTTTGGGTTCCATGTTTATGTTGCTTTGATTTCCTAGATGTTATTATGGTTAGTTCTGAAGATCCGTTGCATCTTCTGGAAAGATTTAATAAATCATCAGCCTCCAGTTTCACCTCTTATCTTCTAGTTGCATATGAGGGGAATAGGTTATCCAAGCAAGCTTTAAGTACACAGACGTTTGTTTTCTGTGTAAGAATTTCTTGTTCTTAAAACATTTGACCTTTCTTTTAGCTAGTGTTAGAGTGTTTTGCGTCACACTGTGAATGCTGGAATTTTTTTAAGCAGCTAGTACGTCATAGTCAGAAATCAATAATATAAAGTTGTTCTGGCTCATTTCATTCTTGCATTTTCTGCTGACCTCTAGAAACTTGTAATTTATATCATGCTCTTCTAACCTACTAGCTCTCTTCCGTTTTCATGCTTGTGCATTTATGTGCATGTACTTTTATATGTGCACTGGTTTTTGCATGTATTTAAATGTCATGCTAATTCGTTCACTGGCACATAGGATGTAATTTTATGAAATAAGTTTCGAATGATTATGTATCCTGGAAGTTGTACATCACCATAGAACTAACTAAACTGTACCTGAAACCTAAAGAAAGCTATATTTTAAGACTCTTGTGTTGCTTGGTTTTTGGTGTTGTCCAGTGCATCAGTGTGGGAACCGGAAACTTGCATGTTTGTGGTGTCAATCTAAGCAGTAATGAAGACCAATATTCTGATTCAGTGAGTCAATTGGAAGTATCATCAAATCAGTGTCTAGATTATTAAATAGAGCATGTATGTTTGGTGAAATGAATATACTGAAGTGAAATATAGGATGTGTAGATATACACTTCGAATAAATGAACCCTGCAACGAAGGCTATTCCATTTTTTGAATTCATTATATTTCTACTTTGGCATGGCATCTATTTTCTTGATCTGGTATTTCTCTCTCTTTTAATTTAGTTCTTTCCTTATTTTGGATATTCAACACATATTTTTTTTGCAATTACTTAAAAGTAAAATTAACAAAAAAAATTTAGAAAATTTTCTGGATTCGTCATGTGAAATTATAATTTATACGTAAGTTCATATTACTGAAAGCTTTGTATACAATGCATTCACTTTTAAAATGTGGATACAAATGAGAACAAGGATGGTTACTTCAGCATTGCCAATCAGGTTGCCAGCGGCATGTGCAAGATCCCATGATGCTTTACACTGTCTGCCAATTTCATGGTCCTAATCAAAATGGATGTCAAAATGTGTTTAACCATTTGTGTAAGGATAACGAGGATCTAGAATGTGGGGAATATTCCAAGTGTCAATCATATTTTGGGCTTTTGGCACTCCTGAATGCTGTGTGTGGACTGAATGTCTTATTATGAGAACGGAATATGGTGTGCTCTTGTCAAATCGAAACTTAATATAGTAGTACATAACAAGATTGATTGATTAATAATAGAGCACATTTGTATTTAGGCATACCTCTACTTATTCAGCTAGCCCAACTTATTAAAGTCTTGATTACCTTGTAAAATTATGCAACACATTTGTATTCAAATGCTAATTTTTAGGATGAGATATTTCATTCTTTCGCAATGTCTGTCTACTCATAACTGGTTTTTATCTTTTCAGAAGATGCTCATTTTTGCTTTAAAAGCAACTTATAGCTTGCTGTTTTAGTGTTAAGTTCTCTGAATTTATTTTAGAGGCGCTATCAATTTTTCAGGTTTGTTGTAAAGTCTTGTGGACTGAGAAGATTCATAGTGGGACTGTTTTTAGTGTTTGTTAGTCTGAACTCTGAATATGTGGAATTGCTGTTTCCGCATTTTTTTTAGAGGTTTTGAGGGCATGACATGGCTTGGCGATTATGGTGTGAATATTAGACTTTGAATAAATGCTGTCTTCAGCAAAATATTTTTGATCCAGGTTTCATCCTGCATGTATAGACATGACTGTGGAGGAAGCTAAAAGACTTGACCACTTCTTCTGTGAAAGTTGTTCTGCGGAAGATCAAAATAAGTTGCCAAATTCTCATGCTGCGAGACATTCAGATACAAAGGTATTATTAGGTGTTGTTATTCGGTAATTGATAGTCTATGTCTGGCTCTTAATCCTAATTGACTTCCACATGCTTGGAAAGCAAATGCATGATATCTTCATCCGTTGTCTATTTGTTTATCCATATTCCCAGTGCTTGTTCATAGCTCTTCATATGGTAGGTTGATCATTACTATTTCTCAAGTTTGGAATCCGTCTTCTCATTTTGATATCACAATATGTGCGCATCTTTGCTTATGTATTTTTGCAAATTATTATTAATAGCCTATATGATGCTTGAAAGTTTTCTGCTGGTGAATATCTAAAAATGGCAAAACTAGCATGATAGGAATCTGTTCAAATTCTGGAATCTTGTGTATCCTTACAGATTAGTCTGGATTGGAAGCACCTGATTTACTAAGATTCATGTGTTTTTCTTGACTTGCAGGTGGATACAAAACGCCGTCGAAGGTGATAGTACATAAGAAGGATAGAATGGGATAGATCAACGATGGTGGGAGTGGGGAGACCTTGCGTCTCTGATCCTGGGTAGGTACCAAAGAAACACGGAGGCAATTGCAGTTAACTGCAACCTTTTTACTTTGACAGAAAGACCGGTATGGAAATATGTTTGTCGTGTCTATTTGGTTTGAAGACGTTTACTTTGATGGTCGAGGATGTGTTTGCTTGTTTGTAATTATTTATCTATTGTAGGTTCCTTCTCTCTTCCCCTCCTTGTTCATACTAGGACTTACTGTAAAGTTTCTTGACTTTTTATCAGCAGTGCAGGACATTTTTTCCTCTTTATTTAAGGGAAAGCTTTGTACAATAGGTTGCCTAGCTCACTTTATTATTATTTTTTTTTGGGAACTATAGGGAGATTTATTGTAAAGTCCTAAGGAATGAAGTTATTTATGAAAATGTCCCAAGAGGGTGTCAATGACAAGTGGAGCAGTTGTCATTGACAATTCTTGGGGACCTTTTTCATAAATAACTTCATTCCTTGGGACCTTACAATAAATCTCCTAAAATCAAATTGTAGAATCATGATGTAGGATCTTCAAACTGAAATTTTTTAATTATAAGCTTTTAAATTTTCTTCTTTTTCGTATTACATGAGCTTTTGGTTCTTAAAATTTAAAAAAATTAGAAGATAAAATATTTGTAATGGAATTTTTTTTCAAGCACTAGAATTTTACTTTGTTAAATTTTGAAGTTCACGCCAAAGCAGTGCTTTTGGTTTTGGGCTTTCCATCTTCGCTTTATGCAACTTATTCAAATATTTGGTTCGCAGTGCTTTTATAACATTAAAAAAGAATCAGCGATGAGTTCAAAATTAACATCTTTCTACCAAAAATGATTTAACATATTAATTACTATTGAATTTTAATTTTTACAAATTCTAATTTTTATGGAATAATGAAAACTTCAATTTTGTTTTATCTCTATCAATCAGCATTTCTAAAGATTCATGATTATACACGGTTTCTATCATGTTATTTTTTTTTTAATGATTCGATTGGTTAAAAAACTTTATAAATCAAATCGATAACTAAATATACTTGAAAAACAAAGAGAAAATCATTGCCCTTTTTTGTAAAAATGGATGCCACTGATTTCCATTTCATTGTTTGAATGGAACATTTCGAACCCAGACAGACAGAAGATATGCTCTGCATCCAATTTTCAAATATATGCTTCATATTTTACCAAGTGTGTGTGTGTGTCCTAGGGATGGTTTTGAAAGTTGAATCCATGCTCCCCAAACGCGAATACCATCCCCAGTCATGTCTTACTGCAGGACATTTTTCAGTGTTTCCAGTGCGATGAAGGTGTACAGGAGATGAGGAGACAATGCAGTAAACCCAAGAATTTTAAACCAAAGAATACAAAGGGCTGGAAATGGTGAAATGAAACGGAAAAATCAAATGTTGACAAAACTATTTTCGCAAATATTAAGATATTTTTAAGAACTGTAGCTACATATTTTTTCCTAGATCTGTCCTTGCTCGCTTCCATACGATTACTGTGCCAAAAAAATCAGATGAAGCCAGCAAGTTTTCTCCATAGTTCCAGGCAATGCCTATGACAGGAAAGCGATGACCCTGCACAACAAGAATTCTTGTCATTACGAGAACAATTACACCACCAGTGCCTTAAATGATAATAAGATGAACCTGTAGTTTGTTCACGCATGTATGCCTCGGTCGTGTTAAATCATAGAAATAGACATTTGAGTCCTCACTTCCAGCAACTTCTCATGTCCAAAAGGATGATAGTGTCAAAAATATTGCCATTGTGACAAATCAATAAAAATGTCAACCACACAGACAACTAGAAATACTTGCCATTGCCTATCGCCAAAAAAAAAAATAATAAAGAAAGAACTTGCCATCGCCAAAAGAAAATTAACCGTGGGTTGTTTAACTCAACACTTGGCAGAATATCTAGTTATTGATTCGAAGACAGTATTCTTTCTCTTTATTTGATAAAGCAACTTAGCAAAATTAAACGAAAAACGGTTCTGCACCAATGTCGTGACTGATTTTTTTTTTTTAAAAAAGGTAATATATGCACAAAATAGGCATAATTTTAGAAAAGCAGCTTCAACAGAAATCATTCAAGAAAATGAAGAGAACGAAGTGAAAAAAAGACGCAAAAACATTCAAACATACCAATGAATTCCCCTTTCTCAAGAGAAATAAGAGGACAAAACGAAGCTTGAATGTTGTGAATACGTGGAGCTAATTTCAGTGAGCAGCGAAGAGTTAAATAACCTTTTACCTCCAAAGCCACGCTATAACATGCCAACTGTTAGAAAACGCTTCAAAACAAAAACAATGTAGTCAAACAAATGAATTTAGAGGTCAAGGGAAAAGTACGGTTAAACCTGAAGAAAGACAGATTTCCATCCTGAGCACATGCAAGCAACACAGGGCCTCCAGCCAGCAGAGAGAAACTTCTATACTGCACTGTCGTGACAGGAGATTTGTGCCAAGTGCCACTTCGATGACGATGAGATCGGGATAAGACACCAGTGTGGGAGTTCATAGTGACTGAGTATACACAGCCCTGAATGTCCAAGCCAGTAGATAAAAAATATAGAGATTAAACCTGTTAGTAGAGATACAAATTTGCATTTATATAGCTGCTCACCTGTCCATCCCCACAAAATATCAGATTTCCTGTATGATCATGGTCTATGGAGGTAACTTCACTGTCAAATGCTGTTTTATTAATCATCCTCCCCGTACTGAAATTGAACACCTGGCAAATAAATTAATCTTAAGAAAAATGAATTAGTATAATGCTTACTCAAACTGGTAAGATAACTGAAAATGGGAAAACAATAGCATGGATTTTTTTTTTGGGGGGGGGGGGGGGGGTGGGGTACAGGGAGGGAGGGAGTTGGATGGGCGTTAGCAAACAGTAATATTCATAACGTGAGGTCATTATGAGAGCCATGCATTACATGATCCAGTCAACTGCCATTGTATAACGCATTGTGATTGTGCCTCAACAGTTGACATAGTCACAAGGTTCTAGTAATACATACAATCAGGATTAAGATTGTGTTTGAAAAAAATATGCAAGGCGCCAGTGTAATTTTTTCAGAAAAGCGTCTCCGAATAATATTTCAAGGGAATTGTGTGCATAAGAGAGAGTAGGTTCAAACACAGCATAATTCCCGTTTTCAGTAAAGACGGATCCGTGTACTTAACCAAGCGGTACAATAATTTGTTCTTTATTTTATGAATATATAGCAAATAGCATCATTCTTATATGTCATGATTCAGTGACATCAGATCTTGCAGAAAAAATATGGAAATGACAAGGATTAACATGATTCAGTGGAAGACTTGTAGTAAAGGTACTGATAGGTACCGCCTCACTTATCGGAGGAGAGGTCATAAAGCTAGGTGTTTGAATTAGTCAATTGAATTATTATTATTTAATTAATTCAGTTTGAGTCTGTTAGCTGAATAATAGTGATGTTAGTCAGCCTTTAGTCCTCCCTATTATTTCTCTAAGTCAGTTATGCATTTGAATTCCCGTATCAGTAGGATGTTTCTGTTATTTCAGTTGTAATCTCTCTTTTATATATATCTTAGTCTCATTCAAGGCTGGGATATAGAAAGAAATAAACAAGTATTTCATTTGGAGATTCTCCTGGGCTCTTTATTCATTTTAACAGTGAGATTCTTACTGTCAAAGTGAGTAAGAGAGATTTATTCTTTACACACCAACGTACCAGAGTCATAACAGGTACGGTCAGATATATCACTGCACTTCTTTCATAGAAGGCAAAAGTAAAGAGTGATTACATTGATTTCTTTGTTTGCATTGCCAACTGAAAGAAAGTTGTTATTTACCTGCACCACATAGAAAATTTAGCCTCAAGTAGCAACCAAAGGTAAAAGGAAAGAATAAATAATGCAAACATATGCAAGTGCACCCTAAGCGATCAAAATAGCCCCACAGCATTTTGAGGTAGTCTACTTCTTTAACAGGGACCGTGATGCAGACTGTTAGATAGTAAATACTGCCTCCAAACAAGATCCCAGTAAACATCTTCGTCCATTGTCAAACTATTAGATGAGAGATTAGAAGTCACCAATAAAAAATATACTTGTCCAAGTAATGCTTCAGCTTTCCCCTTTTAATGCTTCAAGTTCAATTGCAACGGGAATGATTTGAGAAAAGATACAAACAGAAGCGAGTGGGAAAATGGTCAGTTAAAACACACACACATCAAGGGAAGGAGATGGAGTACATTATTTGCTGTTCTGCTTATGTTAGAAGTTAAATTATTGATCAAACTATCAATCTATTATACTCAAGTTCTTTCCCAAACTAAGAAGAGAGAACATTTAGCCCCACCATAAAAAAAGGTGACCATACTGTCCTCCGCATAGAGCTTAGAAGGATAGTATTCCTTTACACGCACGGACGAGTATGTTGCACTTACAGGGTGAAAACGAATACACAATTGAGAAGAAACTCCATATATCACCCGTATGCAAATTCCTCTAGCTATCTCCCATACTCTTACAGTTTTATCCAATGAAGATGATGCAATGTACTGATTGTTCGATGAAAAATCAAAATCTGAAAATAAGCCAGCATCAAAAGAGAGCATTGGTGAAATATTCGTATGATAGAAGTTAACATCAAAAGCAGAACACGAAAATTGGGCATTGCATACAGTGGATGGTGTGACAAAAATTGATGTGATGATACAATATGCTCAACAATGGTAGGCTACTGTAGCCAAATTGTTATGTTATTAACTCATACAATAGATTCCTAAAAATCTGATTGACAGACATATAACTTTTTTTAAGGATAATAACTCTTCAGCAATATGAAAAACAGAAAGAATGGATTGTAGCAACCAATATACTGCAGGTTAACTCTAGTAATGTGTCTTGGTAAAAATTAATGTATTGGATCCTAATGTTGTATATCCGTATATCAAACCTGTAACATCTTTAGAATGACCGTGTAATTGTAGCAACCAAGATACAAGTAAAGACCACAGAATCAATACCAGTATATCAAACCTGTAACATCTTTAGAATGACCGTGTAATTGTTTGAGGATTGATGGTTCCTCAGAGACAGAGCATACTGTCAGGGTACCATCTGATGCCCCATAAGCAAGCAGATCAGAACTCATGTGCCCGAACTTCAAAACGGTAACTGCACATTAATATTTTAAGGATTAATTTCCCCCGGCGGGGGACTTCTGGATCAGTAACAGAGACATTGGAGTGAAAAGTCTATATTGGACTCAATAGTACCAGAGGATTTGCTTTGATCAAATATGCAATGCATTCCTACAAAAGAATAGGCAAGCTCAACACCTCGTTGATGTGGACGATCATTGTCACTTAAACTTGAGCCAAAACTTATTCTATGATTAGATAGTGGATTGGCCCTTTGTAGATCCTACAACGGAAGAAAATAAACTGAGTCCACACATGACACAGGGAAAGAATAAATGATCAAGCAAATTAAACCAGCATTCACTGCATACAAGCAAATTGTAGGAGTGCCCATTTAAAGAAATTAAACCAGCTCCAATTTTTTACAACAGAACAATCACATTCCTTAAAAGGAAAAACAGAAAAACGCTAATCATAAATAATTTAGTGTAAAATAGTGTTACTATACTATGACACTTGTTTTATGTGCAATTTGCAAAACAGAAAGTCCACAAAAAATTTATGAAGACCTAGGAAGCTGATGTTTTTAACTAATTTGAGCAAAGGGCATGTGTGCAAAACATGGTGATAAATTTTACATCATATAAAAGTTACATGCGAGTTACATTTGGTCTACAGGCTTAGTTCACAATACAATAGTCATGGTCAACTGTGCCTTTTATCTCACAAAATACCTCAGTCATTATATATATTGCTTGATTTAATATATTAACAATCTCAATTTGTTTTTTTTTTTTGTGGGATCTGAAAAATGGCTATAGACTATAGTTCCACTCAAATCTTAATTTCTTGAACAAATAATACCCCCTAATCTACAGTTTCTATTCTAATGAATCCAGTCCTTTTTTTTTCCTATAATATCTAATTTATTACAAGGATGCTAGGTTTGAGACGTCTCCAATTCTTTCATTCTTGATAGACCAAATACCCAAATAATTAAAGGCGTCCTATATGTTTTGCATGCACAAAGTGTGGGCCGCACATTATTAAAGACAGAAAGCTCAAACTGAGCCAATAACATATAACCTTGCAACTGCGTTATTCATGATGTGCCTTGAATGGTTATGCTCTCCCAATGAGATATGAATGCAACACTCTGATAACAACACAAGGGCTCTATATTAAATTCCATAAATTGAATCTCTGAATCTGTCCAGAATTTTATTGGACACAGCATGCCAGAATATGACATTGAGATAGCCTGGGCAAGCAACATCCCCATCAAATGTGGAGAAATGGCCATACAAAATGGTAGGTAGATATTTCTCAGTTCCCCCCAAGAAATTATTTATGCATGGAAATATGTCACAAAGTGTAGCAGGAACAATAATCTAGGAGTAAAATTGACATGAAATCACACATACCCGAGCAGAACTCAAGCTGTCTGCCTCAGACCAATGTGAGAGTGGACTAGGAGGTAGAATCCAGCGGCCACTGATGCATCAACCAGTAAATTATACTGATGTCAGAATCGTATGGAAACATAAATTTAAACTAGCACACGCAAATGAGAAAGCTGCATCGTCATAAAATTTAGACAAGTTTTGACTAAAGCAGTTGTTAGAACTAAAACAGTCCGAAAGAAATAGATAACAAGAAATTAGGGCAAGGGTGAAGACAAGATGATGACAAGGACAAAGGTTATGGGAAAGAATATTTTCTTATATAAGATGTCTTCTACTAGAAGGAAGCAAAGTGAAATGTTGAAGGGTAATGTACTTTCCACAAATAGTCTAAATCAAAAGAGAAAAGGGAAACAAGGCAAAAGATGCGTCAACTCAAAAGAGACCCCGAGTTTCTTTGCAATTTGGGGAAGAAAAACATTTTGCTTATCAACATGCAATTAACGCACAAATTGAACGTATTAAATGCTCATTATGCGCATTAAGTTCAGCAACCTGTTTCCAGGGGTGACTTGGAGGCTAGGGGCTCGTGAACTTTCCCAATCCCTTGGCCTGGATATGTAATTACGGTAGGCCACATAACCCTTCTCGTTGCTTCTCCAGTCCTTCAACAGAAATACGTGAGTAAGCTTACGTCTAAAGCTCAGCAGGCCAGTGTTAAAATGAAAAAGATCGATGTCGACCCGAAGAAGGTCAAATAGAAGATGTAATTTTTGCTTTAGCAGTTAGCAGAGTAAATTTTCATCATCAATAATTTCAAAGCAATACCAAACAAAGAGATGTATACGCTAAAAGAAGGAACAGGAAAATATAAGATCGAGTAAAGAAAATGAATGAATAAAACAAGCTATGATCACTAATGAGCTAAATTTTGAAATGCGAACACATTTAGTCAATTAGTAGCGCTCCCCTCAATCTCAGTATTCCAATTTTGATTCAATCACTAGATCTAAACACCAAGAAATACGGATACAAAAATCGATACTAATAAACACTCTGAAACTATCGAAGCTCGAACGAAGGTCGAAGCATACTATACGGCGGAGAACGCCGGGCACAGCCTTTCGATGAAGAAGAAGGCGCCTAATGCCGATATACTGAGCATCAGCGCCAGCGGTCACGGGCTGAAAAACACAGCAGAATAGCTCTGGATCTGTATAAATCTTCTTCTTCTTCTTCTCATCCTCACGGCTCTGTTGTGCCATTCTATGAATTCTTCATCGGAGGGACGTTGGCCAAGCCAAGAACCTGCCTCCAAGTGATCGATGGAGAAATCAAAACGAGAAAAAACCGACAAGGAAATTAGATTGATAAAGAAAATGGAAATGCGAGTTTCTATATCCGTAGTTTAATCAATAAAAAATTGGAGAATTAAGTAGATAACTAATAACTATGACATTTCACTCTGGAAAAGAGCTCGTTCAATCTCGGCGGGTAATGTTACAGTTGGCATGTCATTTTGGGTCAATCGGTTGACATATCAACATCCCGCCATGTTTCAAAAGGAGTCTCTGTATTTGGGCCATCATTTTGGGCTAAGCATCGTACTTGGGATTAGGCCCAACAGTTTTTAGACTAAAATAATAAAATTGATATTCTAGAACTTTATAGCTGTTCATTACTTTATTGTGTTAAAAATAAAAAAACTCTAGCAACCTGCATTATTATTCATTAGTTATAGCTAATTTCTTAAATCATCAAAAACTCACCCCGAGTACCCTTCCCATACTTTTAATTCATGCATAGGTTTGAAAACACTTAAAATAAGAGCTTTTATGTTTTATTAAACAAAATTCCTCCCCTATATTTATCTTGCACAGTGAAAAATCACAATATTTTTTTAATCAAATATTTTAATATTTGTCCCTTAGACTTTTAAATTGAGTCATATGTATATAATAAAAATTCAAATTAAATATCTCACATCTATTAATATTGCTTCAAACTTAACATTGTAATTATATTGGTAGAAAGAACCTAACTCATTTCCACACACAAGGTAGAGAATTTGAACCTTATTAATACATGTAGATTAAGAAATTCTGAACAAATTATTCTGACCAAATTTTCTGTTACTTCATTTAATATATCTTCTGTCATGTTATTAATAGAGTGGGTGAATTATAAAAATCCGTAGATTAATTTTTTTTAAAAAAAAACTTTATGATGAAAGCAGAGTTGATTCACAGACAAGAAAAAGAAGGTATTTCACCAAAAAAAAAACAAGAAGAAGGTATGGGGAAAATAACATGTAAAAGCTACAGAGATATCTGCAGGGCGAGCAAAAGCAAGAGCTTGACTGCTTGAGGATTAATTTATTCGCCGGTTCTTGACAAAAGAAGCAAGCCACACGTATTCATTCTCCTCTCATGTGACAGAAATACAAAGAAAGTTGAATAAATAATTGAAGAGCTGAGAACTGAGATTGGCTTTGACATTATTCCACTGGCTATGTTCCCCAAAAGACAGATTATGTGCTTGTTTGGTAACACTTATATATCACCCAAAAGTACGTTTAACAGTATTTTTCTGTAAAACGAGACAATCTCCTCCACATATTTATCTCGGCTTGCGTAAAAATACTTCTCTACCGCTTTCCCAAACGGACCCTATATCATATGATTAATCGGATGGGTGACTTGTAGAGTCATCAAGTGGATGCCAAAATCTGTTGAAAACCCACATGGAATCAGCCTCCACAGCGTATCCATCTTGGTTGCGGTGCCAGCTGTAGTGAGCATGAGTTCGGTTCTTGATGTCAAAAATGGCGTGCCCAAAACTGGCCTCTCTATATGCAGAGTACGCTGGCTGTGGTTCTGTCATGCTGCACAACACACAAATGGCCATTGTCATATGATATTATATGACAGAAAAAGAAATCCCACACTTTTTGCCTTGTTCATGGAGAGCTTACTTGGTTGCCAAGCCTTCAAGGTTTCCTCCATCACCAATGGTTATATATACAGGAGCCGACTGATCTTTTACAGGAGTGCACAGACCATTCACAACGTTGTATACCACATTGGAAACGCGTTCCTGATACCGACACAGTCACTCATCAACACATGCAGATAATGAAATCTACTTTGACTACGTGTGTGTCTAGAAAAATGGAAACAGCTTGATAGAGAGCTAGCTCTTACTGATCTCTCATAGGCATGAACATGACCGGCAAACACAACATCAACCTTGTACTTCACGAACCACAGCTCATACATCACTCTCATGCTTTCCCCTTCCATATAGTGATAATTGTAGCTGTTGTACCAAGGAGAATGCAGGAGGACAATCAACCAAGGAGTCTCTGTCCTGTTAACTTTAGGCAGCTCTGCCTCAAGCCATTTGTACTGGGGAGTGTATTTTCCTGAAAAACTAAAGATCATTATACTGATAATAGAATCCACCTTAAAAGCACAGGCATCACAGTCCAATGTAAGCCCTTGTTCCAAGCATTGACACCAAAGAAAAGGTGGGCAATAAGAAGCAGCAGTATAACTTTACATGGATAATAGACTATATTACTCAGCAACTCAGCCCGCTATTAAAACATGTATGCTTTTCCCAACACATTTTTAAGCAGTACTTAAGGCCTAGTGTTTTAAGCAATGGAAACTAATGAGTCAGCCAGTGATTTAGGATATATATATTATTTATCGACTATTGCATAATGACTTAGATGAAACGAATATGGCACATAGAAAAAGCATATGGCATTACACTCGGTCTCTAATCTCATGAAAGAGTACCAAAGCTAGTCAACGTAATTTGATCAGTAGAAGTCATGAAATGTACTATAGGCAGCATTGTGTATATGAAAATCATAGCATCAATCAGCACACGTCTTCACATAATGATTGTGTATTACGCCATATAGAATTACCATATGCTGAGTATGAGGCCAAGACAATGATATGCGCTGAAGCTCTCTTGATAGAATACCAGAAGGGTTTAGTACTTCCTGATGCTCTATAAGGAACATGGTAGCGGTGGGTATAAGGCTTGAAAGGTACGGTTTCTCCCTGCAACAAATCAACAAGACATTTTTTTATATTTAAAATAGAAGAACTACACAGTGTTGAAGAAGTAATAATGACAAAAAAAAAAGATCGCCTCGAGTTAGTTCAAATGAGAAGCTCACAATCTCTGGAGCAAAATCGATTTCATGGTTCCCTGCTGTCCATATCCAAGGTTGATAAGCAGTACTTCTTTCTGTGAACCTTCCCCAAGTATCCCACCTAACGTTATCGTGATTCGGGTAGTTATCAGCATAAGAGAGGTCTCCCACAAACAGCACAGTTTGTCCTTTCCTAGGGTTCATTTCATAGTGAGCAAGCGTCCTATTTGAATCAAAACTCTGACCAAGATCCCCTGCAACCAATTTTCCCTTGGTTAATCACAGACAAATACGGACACATACTCCATGCTGTTCCAAAAGTTTGTGCGCTCAAAGATTGTGCACTAGTTAGAGGCCAATGTTAGTCTGTGATCCATGAACTAAATAGTAATACCGGATATGCTTACATAACACACTTACCTATTAGACCAAATGTGTATGGCACATCCGGGCCAACTTCAGGAGGAGTTATAAACCAAAACTCTCTCGTTGTGAACCCAATTCCAACCTCATAGTGATATTTGGTGTTGAACTGCCCAAAAAGTACATTGATTCTTTAAAAGAGACATCTATATTCTTCTCATTTAGAAGCTTCAGGCTTTGCATAATCGCATTGGAGTTATGGTGTTGAGCAATTTGAGCCTTACCTCCAAATCTCTGATGGTACAATGATGGATAAAACCAGACGTGTAATTAAAGTATCTATATGTGGTACGTTTGCCCTTAGCTACCTTCTTTTCCTCGCTCTTCTCACTCCAGTAACTTACAACGCTTGACCCTGGTTCATCCACAGTCACCCAGGATACAATCACTGCCTTCCCCACAAGATCACCTTGTGTCATATGAACCTAAAATCCAGATCAACCACACATTAAAACGCTGAGAATAAGACCCGAAAAGAAAAGCAAAATATAGTTTTCAGTTAAATTTCATCTCCACTTTGCTGCGATGTGATTCATATTTCAATACTTGACATTTCTGTTTTCATGAGTTTTGAGAAAATCTAATGGCGTTTCAGAATTTTCTTATGATATTTGACAATATTGAGGTACACTACACAAGTTTAGGATTGAAACAGAAGGTAAACCAATCAGGAAAATGACAGAAAAGAAGGCTTCGCTTCATCTTTTCTTTACTCAGACAATCCGAAGAGCAAAACTAAAATTCTAACGTAAAAAGGGAACACCAAATTTACCTGCTGGGGAGCATTATAACCTGAGGGTGCTTTGAAAACATCGCTGTCAACTGGCATATCAATGGCCTTCTCAACTTGCCTGACGAAGGTGCTAGTCTTGCCACCATTACAAAACTCGGGCACATTGAGAAACAAACCCAAAAGCAGAGCCACTGCGACAAAACAGCGAAGACCTAGAACACGCATCTTACCGAATTCTTAAACCTCTAAGAATCGAGGTAGCTACCACCGATCAATCTCGACTCCTTCGTCTTAACCTTGTCTCTTCGATATATAGTAGAAGACTAATAGGATCAATTTACAACGGCAATGGCATAATCAGGGGAATATTCAAGGTTCTCTATGAATTCAAGTCAAACAATGCCTAAGGATAAGGGAGCCCTCAAGGATTATCTATAAACAACATCTATTTTTCTGCCGTGTGAAATCAGAATCGTTTCATTGAATCACGAACACTGAAGATTCGGGTATACTGTTTATTTATGACTCGAAGCATATACGATGAATACAATAAAAAATACGAGGGGGGGAGAGTGAGAAAGAGTTGACTTTGGAGTCATGCGTTCCCCACGAAGACTTGTATTGTAGTAATGGCATAGCATGAATCATGATTTGTTTTCATAACGTAAAAGAGCATCATTTGACCGCGAACACATTTTATTTTATTTAGAGGGAGTTTCCTCAGTCAAATATCTTATGATTGATATTTGATATACCATAAAAAAAAAGATATATTTAATTTCCACACAATTTTCATTACCATTTTTTAGTAGTAGAAATTTTAAATGGGTTGGGTCCCATAAAATAATCAAAACTAATGTATGTTTTTAGGCTCAAAAACCTTCACAGAAGTACTTACCAACGGTAGATGATTCATCAGTAATATCCTTAAATTGGTGAGGTATAAATTCTTCACTTTTTTTTAATTAGAAGGGTGCATATAAAATGCATGCATTCTCCGTGCTATTAAAAAAAATGCTTGGGTTGTGTAGAATGAAGGGTGATGAATATAAATTATTAGGATCTTATAAAGCAATTATTATTGTAATCTTGCAATTATTTTTATTTGATTTCAAATTCATCTTTTTTGGGCGTGCTTAGTAAAATATGCTAAAGGGTATCTTTTGAAACTTTAAGTTAAAGTTATTTATATTAATATGTGGTAATAATTTTATAATCTCAGGCCTTTAACACAAAATTATTTTTAATTCAGGGTTCAAATCTAACTATCTTAAATAAAATTCAAGATTCATCGCGAATCGTCTGAAATTAAAACCTTAATTTTCGAGTTGATAAAATTCTGCCTTCAAGGACGAAGAACAACTCATGTGCTCCTGTGTCATATAGATCTAAGACCTAAATTTTTTTTGTTACAAAAAAAACGGGATCAATAACGAAATATCTAGTATTTTTTTAATCTTGGATATATAGCTCCACACATTGCATAAAACGCGCAAAATTGTTGTTTATAGTTATGCAAACAAGGCTTTAAGTAGTTTTTTACACGTGGCGTAATTGATATTAGTTATTCCTTGGGGGTCGTAAATGTATGATCTTGTATTCTTGTTTTGTTTTATTCAAAAAAAAAAAGTTTATGTGGGTTTGACACCGGTCCCCCACCAAGGTTAGGGCATGGCCTCAAGGCTCTTTGAGTATTTATAAGAGACTTACGAGATCGCCTACCAAAGGAGCCCTCACAACGGTAGAGGGAATCGAACTCACCTCCTATGAGAATTGAGCTCATTTCTTACCATATGTGCCAACTCTCATTGCCATCTTGTATTTTTGTTGAGAATTTTGGTTTATAACAAAACACTTCAGGCTTTTTTTTATACAAAAATTTTGGAAAGGGGTTGAGCTCACCCACGATTCAAGGATAGGGCACCTAACTCATGATCCATTGGGGCATGTCCCTGTGACTACTGAAGCAAGCCCTTTGGTCTGGGTACACAGGTAGGTCAACACAGCTTCACTTAGCTACGGAGATGCCTCCCCAAGTGCCGCGACTAGAGCAACAACAAAGTGACCTTCCCCGGGATCGAACCCTCTCCCTTTTGGTGAGAGTACTAGCCCAACCCCTTTGTCAGTTGAACCCACAAACGATGGGTAACGCTTCAGGCTTATAATAAGACTCGACAAGCGTTTAGCCCAATCTTGCAAATAGCGTAGGTTCGTCTTCAGGATTAGAATGTAGTGTTTAGGGCCCATTTACTGTCTTCAGCCCGTGAACATGGTAGACTGGGGTGGACTGGACCAGTCCAATAATAAGCCTGAGAAGGCAGTGGAAGTAATTCCTCGAACCCGTAAATACAAGATTTGATTAACCAAAGATTTGGTACTTTTATATATATATATATATATATAAAGATAAATGCACCTTGTCTGTAGGCCGTTGGAACTACAGTTGGGGGTGGCTGTTTTGGGGCCAACACATTTTTTTTTTTTAAATGTCAGTTAAGGTGATTAAGGTGGGATTTGATCTCACCCCACCTTAGTCTCTAAAAGTTTAGTGACTATATTAGGCCACCTAACCACTTTAATAATACAATGTTGTATATACAACACATGTAGTCATGTAACGTTTTACGCAGTGACAATACTTATAACGTAAATGACAACATTTGTAAAGATATTGATAATTTTAATAATGTTATAACAAAAGTTTTAATCATTGACTATACTTGTAATACAAATAACAATATTTGTTATTGACAAATGTGAAACTCAAAAGTACCAGTAGATAGAGTTATTAAAATGGTTAATATCTTTATAAATATTATCGGTCACATTACAAGTATAGTTAATAATTAGAATATTACATTATTGTAAAAATTGATAAGTGTGGTTAACTTCCCACACACTTACCCAATTAAGTGAATTTTTATAAATATGAAAATTTTTAATTGTAACAATAAACGCTTCTATTAAAACTGTTAATACCTTTATAAATGAATTGTTTAATAACGTGGATATATAACTGATTATTTTCAAGCTACTATTAGGAATACTTATAGTTGGGTAGTTTATTAACCACTAGACGTTTCCCTAATATATTTCTAAATTGAAGTACGTATGCCTATATATGCAGTGTGATCCAGAAGAACCTGGTTCCTGCGACTCTGGATGCAATGGTGACTGATGAGTAGTGCTTTTGAATACATCCTTAAAGCTGGTGGGATCATGCGGGAGGATGACTATACTTATACTGGTACTGATCGTGGGGCTTGCAAATTTTACAAGACTAAGATTGCAGCATCAGTGGCAAACTTCAGTGTTGTCTCACTGGACGAAGAACAGATTGCTGCTAATCTTGTGAGAAATGGTCCTCTTGCCGGTAAGTTGGTTCGATCTTTATGTTCAATAGTCAGCTTCTTTTCCATCTTCCTCTTCTTCAGTCGATAGTGATGGCTTAAATGTTGTAACTTTGGATGGATAAATGCAGTGGCCATCAATGCAGTATATATGCAGACATATGTGGGAGGAGTATCATACCCATACATATGTTCTAAGCGGCTAGACCATGGGGTGTTGCTGGTAGCATTTGGTTCTGCTGGTTATTCTCCCATCCGGCTTAAAGAGAAACCATATTGGATTATTAAGAACTCATGGGGAGAGAATTGGGGTGAAAACTCATGGAAGATAGTAGGCATGCACAGCTGGAAACAAATGCTAGAGAATGAACAGGATGATAAGATCACAAAGCTAAAGCTAGCTTCTGGTTTTCTCGTTTTAATTTCCATAGGACTAGGTATAATGAGTTGTCTTAGAATAGAATAAGCGTGTATGTTTGTTCCTGTTTTGGTAAGATGTGTGATAGCTTGTAATCATAGGACTTTACTGAGTGTGTTTCTTTCATTAGCATTAGCAATTGAAGAGAATTTGTGTTTATGTTTGTTTCTGTTTGGTAAGATGTGTGATAGTTTGTATTCTTAGGACTTTCTTGAGTGTGTTTCTTTCATTGGCATTAGCTATTGGTGATGGTATGACTTGATTTTGAAATCAATAAAATGGACTCTGTTTTGACCCAAAAAAAAAAAAAAGATTTGGCGGGGACGTAATATTTGTGGTGTGGCGCCGCTATTCACACAAATTCCGATCAGGCTATTAGCTCGCCTTAATTTCACCAGTCAACTTTCAACTGTGTACAGTGTATTTTATTTGCATTTCCCTTGATCTTGCCTGATTCTGCATTATATAATCAGGTGTTCAGTATCATGATTAAGGGGTAAATTACAGGATGTCTAGCTTTCCTCGCCCTTGTATGCTAGAAGTAAGTATTTAAACTATCCTCTGCAATAACATTACAACATTCTGTCAGCTTCTTGACTAACATTTAATATTTAAATTATTTTATGCAACCGTTGGAATGCTGAAATGATCATGTTCTTCTCAAATTCAATAACAATCATATAATTCATACCTGCATTATACAGGCATAGAAAATTTAGCAGATTCCAGTGATGTTTTAATCAACATTCCAACCCCGTTATTAACACGATGTTTTAACCTGAAAAGATGTCCCTATTCATAGAATTAAATAGCTGAGATGATAATACCCTTTAATTGTGCAATTGAGGAACAAAAATGACAAAACTTGTACCCACCTGCTTTGGCCGCCAACATATGGAGTCAAGGTAAAACAAGAAATTTCATATCCGTCGGCAAAGACAGCTAATTCGGTCTTTAACTATTGATGAATTCTGTTCGTAGTTATATATTAGCAACAAGCTATTGAAACATTGAAATATGCTAATATGCTAGTTTATATACAGTCACAATTCAACGTTTATAAATAATATCACGACTCATCATTATAGGTGCTTGTTAAGGAAACACATTCAAATACTACATTTTGACAGGTGTTTTTCTTTAAAAAATAGAAAAAAATGTCGAAGCTGTGCCTTTGTACTCGTATTCCATCCTTTCAACCACCCAAGATAGCCTTAGGTCGCACAACTTGGTTGCTCTTGGATAAAGGACAACAATGAGAAGCCTACCAATGCAACCATTTACAGGGCGCCGTACTACTTTCCTCAGCACTCTTTGTGACGCGAATAAAAGAACTACGTCAACTAGTAGCCGCCTTAAAATATTAATCCAAGGGCCATATGATCCTCCATTTCATCACGATCTTTTTATACTGTCACCATGCAGAGCAACAAATCCTTCGTTGGCCAAGGCAGCAACTGCATTTCTCAGCTGCATTAACATGTATTTGCCTAATTAATAATGAGCTATTCCACATGGGAATATACAAACAAAATAGAGTAAAATTCCTTTCGGAAAGGGGAAGATAGTGCAGGCTTACATCACTGAGGTGGAGTTCACTGGCATTCTGTTTCTTCAGCTCTTCCAGTAACTAAATGACCAAATATAAACATTAGAATGTCATTGCATGCTCTAGATATTCGGTAGAATACCTTAATAACATATAATAGAGTAAGCTAGCATACCTCCAATAATCGCATTGATGGCCCCCCAATTTGCATCTTCTCCATGATTATGTTGCGAGTTGCCTGTACCAGGCTTTCTCGTCTCATCCTTTCACTTGCGGAAACTCCGGTTGTAATAAGATCCATGTCAATGGTTCCTAGGAGAAATGAAGGACATCAAAAGTAAGGACATTTTGATCTAGTCTGTTGTCTGGGTACATATAAAAAAATCGGGCTCATCATTTGGAAAGCTACCAGTAGAGTGATCTGTGGCAGACTGCTGCATAGCAACTTCTAGAAGCCGAAATGCCTCCATTACATCCCGCTTTTCCACCTGTGTCCATCAGTTATTTTAAGAGTACTACAAAAATTTCATAAACCTTTTCACCAAAAAAAAAATTTCATAAACCAGGTTTCACCGGGAAACTAAGCAAACATAACTAACCCATTCTGAGAAGCGAATCCGAGCCAAGGCTTCGCTAAGCCGTATTAGACTCTCAATCTGCCTTGGTGTTGCTGTTATCACCTGTTTAATTCATTCAGAAGATTGACATGCATATCAGGGGGTTGGAAACCTTAAAAATTGCAATATTAGAGAACAATCTTGTAGTCATATCATAGAATCAGAAATAATAATTCCCCGGATACATGTTTTCAAAAATAGAATAAATGGTGATATCCAATTTGGAAGAACATATACTTTACCTTCTTGCTGCTCCCTGGAAAATTTCCTCTCCTTCTTATCTCAACATAACCTCTAGTCAATTCTTCAGCAGCTTCATCAGATAGTTGTGGGTGTATATGCTTTCGAGCATAGCTCACATAAGCAGTTAACGTAGGAAGATCCAACACATCTTGCTCTAAGCTCTACAAATAGACATAACATTATTAGCAAGCCAAAACAACGAACGTTGGACCTTAACCTTGAATGGGAGGATGTCAGGATTAAACCTCAGGATTCTCAAAGTGTAAGGAAACAATATGCTTGGCAAGTCGTCTATCTGTCTGTTCATCAGTCTTGTCAAGAATTAAGTAGATCAAATCGAACCTGAGCAAGAAACGGTCAACTCAATTCAGTTCACAACTACTGCAACATTTTCAAAAATTCTGTTATT
>JANTPZ010001397.1:0-57836 GCA_025593235.1 Vachellia pachyceras | reverse complement strand
AGGGGAACTCCTTTTCTACCCATTTTAATACTTTTCCATGAACATTTGTTGACTTTAGCAGTAATGGCCTAAGAGGGACTATCCATGCAAAGAATAAAGAGGTAAGTGGATAAAGGATCTCTTTGTTTGATACCTTTCATGGGCTGAAAAGGAGCTAAAGGTTTGCCATTCCACAACACTTGCATATGTAGGGGTAGCTAGAGACGCAAAACATAATCAGACTGACGAGGTTCACAGGGACTCTTGCATCCCTTAAAGTGTCCTAAACGAAGTCCCATCTTACGCGATTCAAGGCTTTTAAAGGTTCACTTTTATAGCTATCCAACCTCCTCTTCCTTGCGGTGGGCTATGATTATATTGTCAATAATGCTTCCCTGGATAGAACTGGATTGAAAGGGATTGACGAGCTTAGGCAAGAGATGTTTGGGTCAATTTGCAATAACTTTGGTGGCGACTTTGTTTTTTGAGTATGAAGGTGGCGCATGCTAGGTGCTTCATAAAGGCTTGTCCCATACCTTCATTCATGATGTATGTAAGGGTAAAGTTCAAAGCAAGTTGTCCTGTTTTTAATTATAAAAAGTTTAATATTTTATAAATTTGACTTTTATAAAATAGAAATATCCGAAATAAGTAAATAAAAAATTGGTTTAAAAAATAAATATCTAAAACATGACACTTATTTTTAAGAAATCAAAATTATCCTTATTTATTGAGGAAAAATAATAGTTACATCAAATTTATGATATTTATTATTTCAAGTTCTCCAATCATATATGACCATATGTCTTATATTTTTCACATGAATTTATAGTTTAATAGCAATATTTTAAAAATATGAAACATGGCCGGTTATATGTGATTGAGTAATTTAACACAGGAGGTATAGAAAATTTGACCTAAGTATTGTTCTATGAAGAGTAAGATAGTGAATGTGTGTGAGAGAATGAGTCAACGAGCAAAATTAAATTGTTAATTAATACCATAAGACTAAGTGAATATTTGGATTAGCATTTTTAAGTTAGTTTATACAATCTGGAATAAGTATGTGAGAAAATTTTTATCCCACTTCCGTCAAAATAGATTCGAAGACAAACTTTCTTTTAAAGGAAGGCAATGATGTGTCCCAAGTCTAACACGTATGAATTGGGTTTAACGAGGTGCACCACAAAGTTACATGAGACTTATAAGCCTGTGTCAGATATGGGTTAAAGAAATTAAATTAGGGTACGTTTCGACCTAAGTTTTTGACATGATGGTTAACACTTCGTTCCTAAAATTTGAAATTCCTTTTTAATGAATCCTGGCTGTCTGCCAAATAGTCTCTAACTAAATATTAATGATGACAAAAATGAAAAATTATACAAAAAAAGTTAGATATGTTATTAGTGGCTCCTGCGTATTCAGAACAAGTAATTCCTAAAACGCAATGACAGAATTACATGAATTTAATCCAATAAATTATCATCAAAATTTTAGATTAATCTGTAAATTTAAAAAAGACACTTTTATTATTTAATCTTAATACCGTTAGCGAGTTGTATAGTGCTTTGAGTGTTCATTTTTGTCATGGAAAATGCAATTTTCTTGCAGAGGTGAAATGAACGCAGAAGAAAAGGCCAAATGACTCGTCAATTCATCATAAAAGGAAAACTGCACTCTGGACGGTGTTTGCGCGTGGTGGGGCCCACCATATGACGTGCTATTTAATATTTTTTCTTTTCACACAAAAAAGGGAAAGTTAGGTGCAAATAGTGCATTGTTAATTTTATTGGTAAGATGGATCTGAATCATAATATTTTTTTTTATAGACATCTGAATCATAATATTGATAATACCATTTATATATAAAATCTTTAAGATATCAATAATTTATGTGACGAATTAATCACATTTTTCTAATTTTCTTATCGTGAAGGCTCTTTACTCTCAAAGTTGCTTTCACCGTTAAATAGTCACTTCACATGGCATATAAAAGTTTCATATTAAAAGTTGTAATCCCCATTCACTACTCGGCAACCAAAAACCAAAAAGAAAGTAATCCCCATTCATTATATTTTCAAAACCAAGATAGTTTCTTAATATTTTTTTATTAAAATTATCGGAATACATTTTTTTTATTTATAGAAATTTACAAATACATATCCCCTCAAATCAATCAATTCATCAATATGTATACATTCGTTTGTATTACCTCAACTTCTTCGACATTCTGCAATGAGTGAAGAGAAGAGTCTATACTTATGCCTCTGGTGTTTCCTTTGCTCATAGTATACGAGTGGTACATAAACTATAGCGTCAGTTTGGTAAAGCGGTTGAAAAGTACTTTTATATAAATTGAGGTAAATATATGGATGAGATTATCTCGTTTTACAGAAAAATACTATTAAACGTACTTTTGGAGGTGGCAAACGTGTTGCCAAACGGTCACTATAACTAGTTTACGAGAGCTAGAAAAAAATTAATTGCATTATTAAAGTTGTCATATTGTTTCAATTTATATCTTTACCCTTAATATAATTAAATGAATATGTGTGCTTAAATATATATGTGTGTGTAAGGATATGTGTGTATATGGGCGTACGGTTGGTTAGTGCGTCACTTGAGTTATTCTTTCAAACGTCACTATCTTAGAAGAAATCAATAATCTCAAATGATAATGTGAAGGCTAATTTAATTATAACCTCGCGGATTAGGTGTAGCCATGGTCTTACACTAGCAGACATTCTAGAAGTCTACGTACTGTGTCCATACATATCTATTGGAGTTAGGTATGGTCTTTCAATGCGAAAATTCAATTTTGACCCCATTAGCTTTATTAATTTCCAAAATCGGCCCTGTACTTAATGAAAATCACACTCGCCCTTCATCTGTATTGGCTGCACAGGATCGAGGACTTATTAATAATAATATTTAAATGAATAAATTCCAAAATAATATTTTTTTTGTAATTACTTGCTCGCTGGTCAAAGCTAATTAGAGAGTATTTTGGATATTTCGAACATAATGGAATAGAATGACAGTATACAGTCTCTTGGGACTTATTTATAACTAAGCAAATTTGGGAGATTTTTTTTTGCCATTAAGTTACTTAAATGGTGGACCCATGCATATTTTTTATTGTTTTTAATAATAAGCCTGGATAATATGTTTATTCCACACCCTATAGTTTGAGAAGCAAATGGGTTTGCTCATTTTCATATGTTAAAGTGTTTCATTTTGCATATTAAGTTATCCAAATTGTGCACATAATGCGGAGCTTCTCATTAAAAAAATTCATATCGGTTGTACTCAATAAAAAGGCAATTTATATATGTAAACGTGACTAACTTTGAGATAAAAAATGGTATAAGAACTAATATTTAGTTTTTTAAAAAAATGAACTATGATGTATTTATATATAAGCATTTCAGAAAACCAGAAGCTATTATTAAAGATTATTGAAACGTGTATTTATTTGTGTAATCAAACTCAACATCGTCTAAAGGAAACCGAAATTATTACTTGACACAAAAATCGGTAATGTTACTGATGGCTGAGGGGCTAGATTTGACCCAAAAAATGTCAGCCGCTCGTAACCTAGTAAATTACTGTTAGGATATTCAGTATATCCAATTAGAGAGATATGGACATTTTATATCTAAAATCATATATCTTAAACAAAATTGTCTCCCATCAAAAAATATATAAATACCTAGAAAAAAATTGTAACGTTTCAGCAGCTGGGCTTACACACTGACATACTGTGTGTTTGAGAATCTGTTAGGAGAAAGGAGTTTACGGATTTTAAGAATGATTTACGAATTTCGAGATGGCTTTTACGGATTTCAAAATAGTTTATCTTAACTTGCGTATACCGTTGGAAAGAAGTTCTTCCTTAATATGCATAGAATTACAGATGAGAAATGAACCATTGAATGAATGATGGAGACAATTTAATTACCAATGCGCATTATTTCTTACGCTGTTGTATAAGTTATATGTTTGATTGATTATGCATATATATACACAAATAGAGATGAGAAAAATTGGATAATTAATCAAGAAATTTAATATTTCATTGGATAAAGACAACCAAATCGTTGACAAAAAAAAAAGACAATCAAATCAGCTATCGCATCCTCACTTCAGCTAGAACCGGGTTTGGAAGGTGATTAGAATTATCAGCACCTCCTACTCATCAAATTTAGACGACTCAGATTCAAATTTTTTATTTTTATGAACAAATTATTTTAATGAGTTTAATTCTAACATAAAAACAATCTTTTAACTATGATATCTTTAAATAATGATTTTTACCAAAAATGGTTAAATTAAAAAAAAATCAAATTTCATCCATCTATAATCAAATCTAAACGGTTCATATCTGATATATTTGGAGCTTTCATCATCTTAAGCACCCAAACTGATTCCTAAGACTAGCCTTGTAGCTGATTTTTTAGTGTATTTTCACTATGTTTACTTATAGTGTTGATCTTTAGTATAAAAACAAAATACCAATACTCCAAGTGCACCGTATTAGAGTAGTATCCATTTTTCTTGATTTTAACAAAAAAAGGACAAAATACAACTCACTTAAACTTTTTCTTATAAAAAAGTATGTTAATGTTTTAGAGATAAAATACTACTTTCAAACTTGAATATAAGCTCGAGGTAATTACCTTTTTAAGGAGATTTAAAGAATTAATTAATATAATTATCATATTTTAAATTTAATTTATCTAACTTATAAATTAATATATCATTTCAATATACATAAGCATATATGAAATTGTTTAGCTCCATTATCTTTGTAATAATTGGCGTTGTAAAAGTTGATCAAGCAAGCATTATGCTATAGCGGCATGTTCCTGAGCCATTACCTATTTTGTTTCGGTGTTGGTTGGTCAAACCGCTTAGCTGTATCACAATCTCTCCTTTCAAGATCTTTTTAGTTTAACAAATCCAGGTTCGTTGATTCTCAATTTCAATATTCGCTGAACGGGTCTTCCTATCCCACTACGACCCAGTCAACGTCATCAATTTCCCTCCAGCCAAACCCAGCAACATCAATTAAAACAAAAGACATAATATATATATCTTGATAATAATTAATTAATTGACTCAAGCATGTTTACCATGCCCCTGACTGCCCAAAATAATAATAATTGTATTTTGCCTTCAAGAATCATTACACTTAGCCTGGCACATTTTCTTTCTTTTCTTCCCAAAAAAAAAAAAAACTGTAAACGCTCTCTTCTTCACTAAAATATACAAAAAAAGTTAATAATAAAAATATCTTTATGTACAGTACATTAATAGTATGGATCAACCTTTCTCGTCCATCTTCCATGGTTTTTCTCCATTATTAAGCTGCCTTGTTGGCCTTATTGAGGCCTGAAGTAGGTGAGTTCGACCCACTCCCACACGACGACGAGCTTCCATTCCTTGACGACTTATTATCCGGCGGCGACCTAGGTGTTCTCAGAGGGTGCTTGTGGCGGCGGTGATGATTCTTCCTCTCTCTGAGCGCGGGCTCACCACCACAGACGTCCCTGGAGTCACTGTGTAGATCACCGGTTGGAACAGTGTAGACGAACGGCGCAATGGGGACGTCGTCGAAGTCCTGAAGTGGTTCGAGGGTTTTGACCACCTGGCTCATGGTTGGCCTGTTCTTGGGCCTGTGGCTCAAGCACTGGTAAGCCAATGCTGCGGCTTTGGCTGCACCCATCTCAGAGTACTGACCTTCGAGCCTTGGGTCCATGATCCTGCCTAGCTTCCTTGCATCGTTCAGCATCGGCCTAGCCCATTCCACCAGGTTCTGTTCTCTCGCCGGCCTTGTTTTATCCACCGATTTTCTTCCTGTTAGTATTTCCAACAATGCAACTCCAAAACTG
Organism: Vachellia pachyceras; assembly: GCA_025593235.1. Classification (NCBI taxonomy): domain Eukaryota; kingdom Viridiplantae; phylum Streptophyta; class Magnoliopsida; order Fabales; family Fabaceae; genus Vachellia; species Vachellia pachyceras. The sequence goes on along the minus strand of JANTPZ010001397.1, from coordinate 51,963 downwards.
TAAACATCACTCTTTGACGTCAAATGACCCGTCATGATGTATTCAGGAGCTGCGTAACCCTGAGTACCCATAACCCGGGTCGACACATGCGTGTCGTCCCCTTCCGGACCGTCTTTTGCTAACCCGAAATCAGATAGCTTCGCATTATAATCCTGAAGAGTTATCAAATGGTTAGTGAACTAGTTTGATTGAGATGGACATAAATTAATTACTCATATAGCTGTATACATAAATGTATGTGTATATGACACTTACTGAGTCCAATAAGATGTTAGAAGCTTTGAAATCTCTGTATATAACGGGTTTGGCTGCTTCATGAAGGAAAGCTAGACCCTTTGCAGCTCCCACTGCGATTTTCATTCTTGTGGACCATGGGAGTGACACAGAGAATCCTGCAATTAATGATTAAAAGTGAGTTGAGAAAATTAAATTTTGAAATTATATTAATTATATATATATGATTTGAAGGATCATAATTAACAGTTTGATATATATGTATGCATTTGTATCTTACTTCTGAAGAGTTGATTCTCTAAGCTGCCTCTGGGGAGATACTCGTAGACAAGAAGCCTGTGTTCTTCTTCGCAGCAATATCCAATCAGCTTCACAAGGTGTGAGTGTCTTAGTTGCCCCAGAAATACAACTTCCGTCTGCAGATTTCATTGAACAGAAAACTAAATATAAATAATCGATTCAACCATGGCGGCACAAAAATATTGGACACTAGTATATATTTTAAGCTTAATTAAAAACAAAGAGTTAGCCTTCAAACTTCAATAAAACTATTATATAATTCTGATATAGGATGCTTTGGATCCCAAGTTTTTTCAGTTGAGCTTACATATTTAAAACCAGGAAACATGATGTTTTTGAAACTTTCTCATTTCATCACCATACACTACCATCCAAACTATTTAAAAAATATTATTTTATTACAACAGTGCTTTTTACCAAAGGAGAAAAACTATTTATCCATCATTTTCTCTCTGGCATTTTCATTAGCTGTAAGGCATCAAACATAATAATTGAAGGATGTTTTGGAATGTAGCGGAAAAAAAGCTGGAAAAAAAAGAGGACAAGAACTCACCAACCACTCCTTGTGGCCCTGAGAGCCGTCCAAGTTCAAGAGCTTAACGGCGACGGTCTGAGCCTTGAGACCCGGCCGGAGCTTGTCGTCGATGAAACCCTTATGAACAGGTCCGAACCCACCTTCTCCGAGGAAGTTACCGGAAGAGAACCCCTGAGTGATCTGCTTCATCTCCGCCAGGGTGAACACATACAGATTGGATCCGGCCAGAGACACCGACAGATCCTCCGACAGCGACGCGCTGATCGGATTGCTCAAGTCCGACACCGAAACCCAGTGGTAGGAAGCCTGCTTAGTGGCCACCACCTTGGCCTTGCACGCCGGCACCGCCGCCTGACCCTTAGCCTTGAAGCAATCCCCAAACATGGAACTCAAACCCATAACTAATAATCCCGATCGATTATTATCTCTCACTTCGGCGTCGATCTTCGTCAATCTAGAATCTCATATGAAGGTGGTAGCTAGAAAGATGAAGAATACTGTAAGGTCTGAACTTTTCTTCTTGCGCTTTATCTTGTTGGGAGTGTGTTGCCAAGACACACATTTGTGTGCATGTATATATATATATATAGGAAAGAAGAATAGCACAGTGCTGTTTGGGAAAGAAGAATGTGTGAGGGATTGTTTAATCAATGAAAGGTTTTAGCGAGTGGAAGGGTATTCCAACAGTCCGACCGATCCGAGCGGGAGGAGGAAATGACGAGACTGCCCCTGACGCCCTCCTTGACTTTTTCGTGGCTTTGTGCTGTAAATTTTGAAAAAGCAAACATAGAGCTTGGAGAGAGAAAATGTGAGAACGTGATTGTATGAATTTATATTTTTATTGATTTATTTTTAACGAAAACCCACTTTCCAGAATGTTTCCTCCCATTTCATTTCCTGTAGAGGTCATGAATAATTCCAAGATAGGCCTCATATTTTGAAAAAAAATTGGCACTAATAATCCAAAATTGCTAATTTCAAGAGACACAGAAAAACATTCAATCGGAAAAAAGAAGCATGCGTACTGTTCTACCGTGATTCATTTATGCTCCTCTCTCTTGCGTCATTATTGCGTCATATTTATTCTAGAACACAATAGGGAATTTTTCTCACCCGAATTTGGCCCCCTTTTATTGGGCATATATGGAAACAAACATGGAAGAGTCCAACCAAAGGGATTGATTCCTCGTAAAATAGCAAATTAGGGTTTGAATCCATTTTATTCACATATAATATCTGACAGTGGTATGTTTAGTACAATGATACATGTACTTTAAAGAAACATAGTGGGAATTTTTTTATTTAATGAATATTCTTAAAGTGAACAAACAAAATACAGGTTTAAAATTTTGGTGATGATGTATTTTAATCAAAATTAGGTTTCGAAAATAAAAATATTGATTTGGATAGTTTTGAAAAATGGAACTTGCGTAATATAAATACTAGATAGTTAATTTTTTATATTAAAAAATTATTTAAGTTGATTTATAATAAATGTGCGTTAATCTTCTGAAATGCTCTATTTGATTATGTATATTGAAATGATGAAAGGTCATTTACTATATGCAATCAATAATGATATTTTGAAAAATAATTATAGATTCAAAAAAATAATAATGAATTAAGATCTAATAACTAAGGTAAAAATATATCTTTTGTTTTCTCCTATATTATCATGCATGAAACTCAAAATAAAAAAGAAATAAATAGATATTTTATGGGGAAATCTTAGAAAATAACCTTTAAAATTGTAAAACGACAAATTAGGATTTCGAATTTTCATAATCACAAATAGAACATTTGTTCAAATAGGGATTTTAAAATGTTGAGGAAAATACTACATTATCTTCGAGTTAAATTGAAAATGAAAACTCATTTGAATGAATTACAGAATTTATTTAAATAAACTGTTAAGATCAATCTCCATTTTTGTTATTCTCATTCAATCACTGTAAATACAGATTTAGTATTGGTTAATGTGAGATAAAACTGTGAATATAGATTAATAATTCAGACCTATTATTTAATGAAGGAAAAACAAAATTATGTTCTAAAATATAGGAAGTGGTGTGAAGTTAGAAGCTACTTGTATACTCATTTTAATTTAGTTTAATGGAACATTGAAGTTAGATTATTTCTCTAAGGACATGAATACATATAGCACTGCTATATTAGTATGTGTTAGTACTTAGTAGTGGGGTTGATAAAAAAAACTTAATAATATGCAGAACATATATTACATGGAGATTTATTGTAAGATTCCAAGGAATAAAGTTATTTATGAAAATGTCCTAAGAGTTGTTAATGTCAATTACTTCACTTATCAATGATACTCCTCGACTTATTATTGACAACCTCTTAGGACCTTTTCATAAATAACTTTATTCTTTGAGACCTTACAATAGATCTATGTATAATATATTGTCAAACGTTTCAACTTTTCTATGTCCGCAGATCAAATAATTTGGATTCTGTTCTGACTCTTTTATAAGTTTATTGCCTCTTTCTTTGCATGTGACTAGGCAAGTAGTAAATGTCAGGTTTAATGACTAACATGCCCCCGAAAACTACAAACTGATATTTGATATATGCGCTATGGTTGGGGGTCAATTTGGTTAAAATGGTTCGGACATGATCGTGATTGGAGGAAAAAACTAGGGGTGAGAGTAATCAGCCAAGTGAGTTTGTCTATATTATTTTTTCACCAAATATTGACTTGCATATACATACATACATATATATATATATATCTTGGTCACGGTCTTAAAGTTACCAACCTGGCTCATTTATCTTGGGATGTGTTCAACATGATAGTCAAATGATCAGAGTCGGATTACTTGTTTCTGTACATGAGTGACTTCATTCAAAATATAACTTTGAACTTTTAAAATGATTACAACTCGCTTACCGATAAAAACTGCATAAATTTACCATCAGGTTCCAAATTCTTGAATTAATGAATAAAATGTCGTAGAGATTGATAAAATTACCATTAGATTCAAACTGCAGCTGCTCCAGTTGTTATTGACGGTTGGTAATGTTGTTAATGTCAATAGGACCAACTACTGCTAGGATCTGATAGTGATTTTGTCAATCTTTAAAACATTTTTATTCATTAATTCCTTTATTTGAGGCCTGATGAAAATTTCCTTAAAAACTTCACCCTTATATTGAGATTTGAGCTCACCTAGAGTTATTAGGCTTGTTTGCCATTCCGTTTAGAAAAGTTAAAATCTCGTTCAACAGTGTTTTTTTAGCAAAACGAGATAATTTCCTTTACTTATTTACCCCGACTTATGTAAATATACTTCTCCACCGTATTCCCAAACGGGCCCATTATTCTTTTTATCTTTTAGTCAACCCATACAATTATGCAAATAGTTTTTTTAATTTATTCCATGCCATAACTTTGTGGAACTCGCTCTCACACCCACACACTCACCGGTGTGAATCGCTTAGCCCATTTTAATTGTTTAAGAGTACTATTAAGTTATTGAAACTGACACTTGACTTATGGTAATGGAGTTAATAGATCAAAACGTCAAATTATAAACTGTCGTGCTGTATATTTCAACCGTTACAGTAAAAAATTAAAATTTTCTATATGAGTACTATAAATTTTTTCCTAACAAGGGGGAAAATTAATTAATAACAGTGTGTGGAAATGATGTTGGCTCCACAATGAGAAATTGATTAGCAATCTCTGAACCCCTGGCACTTGTTTCCTACTCGGTAACCTTGATTTGGTGTTTGACTTTAATGAAGAAAAGTGCATCTTCTTTAAATAAAACCTTGATGTTGTACATGTTGCATATATAGACCATCCAAACCCTTGTTAAGGTACAATGAGGCCTAAATCATGGTCGGACTTTGGTGCTGGTTAGTACTTCAAACGGGACTGACTCGTAGAGGAGAATACCCAGTGTTCAGGGACAAAAAAAAATCTACTTTTCAAAATCACCTTTTTGCACTAATAGGGTTTTATGTATAGTGGAAATGATCAATCATTTAAATACAAAAGGCTTGAACTTATAAGTTGCACACTCCCCAAAGCTGCAACTGCAAAAGACTTAACCTCATAATGTCACGTTTAAGAAATATTTAACAAAACAGTCCGGTGCCCATGAGCAGCACTACAGAACCCCACTTTTAGGGTGTTTAACAACACTTTTGTATTCTTCAAACGCATATTTAATTAACAGTGTTTTTCTGTAAAATGAGATGATCACATTTACATATTTATATTAACTTACATAAAAGTATTTCGTTTTCAAACTGGCCAAAAGCAGAAAACTTGTATATGTGAATGGGTTATGGTAGGAGGCAATGGGAAAAGTTGAATATTTATATAAATTACAAATAAGAGAGAGAGAGAGAGAGAGAGAGTGAGTGAGTGAGAAGATTGGAGGGAATCTTCCTATGGAGTCGGACTCAAATATTGCGTGCGCCATCAGAACCTTATGTGCGTCATTAATTAATGTGAGAGCGAGGAGATCTTCAAACGTCAAAACCGCGGGAGTGTGGTAACGTGAGGACAGTTTCGTCACTTCGGGGAGTTGGTGCTCCTTTGGGTCCTTTCTAATTGACACACGTTAAAGTCTTGTCATTTACCCCCACCTAAATATTTTTAATTGACGACCAGGTCCTTCAACTCCAAGCGAATACATATACTCACCATAACTATAACTACATATTTTAAACGCCCCAAGAATGCCTCCATGTTGAATATTTTCATTTTATTTTTATTCATCCGTCCTACATCAGGAAATTTTCAAAACAAAGACAGATTTAAGTTATTGGTACCCAAATGGAAGATGTCTGAAGCAAAGATTGTACCATACTTCTTACTATTGGAGTAAAAAAAAACGGTGAAAAGCGTAATTATATATATATATATATAAAATGGGTACCTTATAAATGTGGATGTGTATATATATATATATATATGGAGGGAGGTGAAAGGTAGAGTTAGCCAAGACTGAACCAATCAACCAATCTTGTTTAGCACGAAAACATACTTAACAACATTTTCCTAACAGTGTGTCCGTTTAGAAACGCGGTAAAGAAGTACTTTTACGTAAGTCGAGGTAAATATACGAAGGAGATTATTTCATTTTATGGAAAAAGACTGTTAAACGTGCGTTTAGTTTTTTCAAATGTTTTAACAAACAAGCCCAATTACTACTATCGATATTAGAATAATAAAAAAACACGTATTCTTAGATTAAAGCAAAATTCATTAATGCTAACACGCAATAATTAAAGTAAAGAAGGTGGATAAACGAAGTGTTTGGTATGTTGTATTTTATTATCATAATCCGCAAAACCACTAAACCAAACACCAAAACAGGATTAAACTGCTATCCATGTTTTCACGGACATCTGCTTATAAGGAAACACATATATTCCCACTTGCCTTTTTAATTCTAACACATACCTTATCAATCGGAATAACTAGTTCCGGATAAGGTATGGATAAGAACCAAGTACTCTAGTTCCGGATCAAGATTTTTATCGATTTTTTTTCAAAATAAAACTCAGTAGATTGAAAACAGCTAACTGCTTAACTTTATTCTTTGGCCAACATATAACTCGCACACGGTTTCAGGGTGTTTTTTACAGCTTTTTGATCGATCATCGTACAGCTCCAAACATATAGAATGTTTACTTTTTGCATATAGGACAATAATTCACACGTTGGTCATCTGAAGAAGAGACCATTATTATTAAACTCACAATTAAAACTATGGTGTCAATTGCTGTCATTTGGTTCATCATTTACTAAATTACACCCATTTTGGTGCGACGTTTTCGATCAAGTAGCTCTTTAAATAATCAGATGTATAGACATGAAATAATGGAAATTAAAAAAAAGCAAGATGTTTGATCTTGATTTTTTATTAAAAAAATTCAGTCTTATTCATTTGATTGGAATAAAAGAGAATGTAACTCATGTTCTTCTGATTTTTCTAAAATATGAACTCTATGAAAAGTTTATTTAAATTTATTAACTCATCTATTTAAACGTTAAATTTAACTTATATTATGCCATAAAAATGAGTTATTTTAAATTTTCAACTATTTTGTGATAGCGATTTCCAATTTAAAAGAAACAGACACACATCAACGTTAAGATCATTTTGTGTTTTGGTCAAGAAATTAGGAAGAGAAAATCTATCAAACCACTACCATCTTCCCCTCATCGTTCTCTCACCTTCTCCGTGGAATTTAACCGAACAATTAAACACAAAACCCTGAATTTTCAAAAATTCCCATTTCCACGTTGACCGATAACCTTATTTTCTCCATATTAATTATAATCTTCGTCTAATAAATCAAACTGCGTTTATATGTATCTATATGTTCTCTGGCCTTTCACATTCTTGTTCAAAAGTAGCAGCCCCACGCTATTTAGGGCTTAGCTAACACACACCTACGCTAAATAAATATCTGTAGTACTAATTTTACCTACTGCGAGATAAAATGTTCCTAAAAGTCTAACTAATATTATATATATATAGCATGCCGTAAATGGTTAATATAATCCTATTGAATTACTTTTCATCTTCCTCGTTGTATGAGTTAATACGAAATTTACAAGTAATAACGTATCATTGAACCTTTGTCAAACAAAATAAAAGACCTAAGTGATGAATTAGAGGGCTGTAATGAGGATAATCTCGTTCAAATCACTACCAGAAAAATGTTATTTAGCAATGAAAACATCCATAACTAAATTGCTATTTTCCATTAGAAAATTTCTATTTAGCGGTAGAAAATATTAATAAAATTATATAGTGAATTTCCAACACTAATTTTATATCTACAAATATATAAATATATATGTATTCCAAAGGGCTCTATAGGTGGAATAATTAATAAAATTATTGTTCACGTGATGTGAAATAGTGTGTGCGCGTGGTTGAATCACGGTTCAACCACCCAAGACCAGAAGACTATCCAGCAAAGCATTAGCTTGGCAAGTTGGCTACGAGAGAGAAACTTTTTTTCAGGGATATATATTAATTATTTATAGTAATTAAATATATATTATCGTAGCTGGACCAAATTAAGAGAGTAGTTAGATAATATCCAAGTGGAGCATTCTCATAGAAAGTGGCTCTTGTGCATATCATCGCTTTGATTTCGTTTTTTCTGACCTCCCCTACTTCAATTCAAAGTTATATATATATATATATATGCGCTAAGAAAATGCTTTCTCTTTTAAAATATAAGTCTATTAAAGAGGTTTTAGTAGTTAGTACATCAATTAAGAAACAAATAATACATTGAAATATTGATCATCACATTACTACATTTATGCTTAATTTATTGATGCATTAACATTTAAACATTCCAATGTCACTAATAAATATAAAGGTGTAAATAATAAAAAAATGTTAATTAATTAATGCTACTTTAGATTTCTAGAGAGAAAACAAATATATAAATCCAGACAAAAAATTTCTTCAAAAAAAAAAACCAAAACCCCTTCCTATCCATAGAGTATAAGACACTTGTAACTTGTTTAATGGAACAAAGAAAAATATTGAGTTGCATGACTGAAGTTATCTAAAAATTTCTTTGATTCCATCTTTATTCGTAAATTCAAAAAATATTTGACAAACTTTTGATCCACAATATAAATCACCTCTAAACTAAATATTCATTCTACAATACAATTCCTTTGCAAAATAATTAATGTGTATTTAACAGTTTTACTCTAGAATCAATGCTTAAATCTAATACAACTATTTAATTTACATTTATCTCTCCTCTTCATCAAAACCTCATTTCAAGAACCTGAGAATGAAGACATGTTTAGAATAAATGAATTAATGTGCCTATTTGGGAACGCAATAGATAAATACATTTACGCAAGTCGAGGTAAATATGTAAAGGAGATTATATTGTTTTGCTGAAAAATACTGTTGAACGTGCGTTTGACTTTACCAAACACTTTGACAAACAAGTTCAATACTTCACAAACTCTTGTAAAATGAGGTTTTGAATTATTATAAAATCATACTAGAGAATGACTTAGCATTATGAATAAAAGAAGTGGTGTAAAATTTGCAAGCCAAGACACACACACACATGAGATCCCTTATTTGAAATTCACACACAAACACACACACAGATACACACATGTACTAATCCGGGTGCATGAGATTTTATAGATGCGTATACGCGTAATGAAATTATAAGGGTGACGATACATTGATAAAAGATTGTTTCGTGATTAAGTATGAAAATGGAAATATAAAACTAGAAGGGGAACGGCTTTTTCACACTCTTCCTAGGTATACACGTACGACAAGTTCGATGAAGTTGAAGTTCAGCTAAAATCATTGAATCGTATAGTTGTGATGGAAGGTTTGAAGCAATAGTGGTTTGCCTTTGTTCGTTGAGGAGAAGTCAGAATATCTGTAGAATTAAAAGTAGGTTTTCCAGTTTCAGCTGTGAAATCTACAGATAAATTGACTTCTTTGGACACTGTTCACATTTAGGTGAATCCTGCAGCAGATATTAAAAATTAAAAGAGTACCACCAAACAATTCTCTTGCTCGAGGAAAAACTCGAACGTACGTACACGTAAGAAGATTCATCAGGTAGAGAGAATTTAAGAAAAAAATATTTATGAATTTATATTCTCTATTGGAGCAGGTCTAACTACTGTTGTGTTCTGTGTATTTTTCTGGACAGATAAATAGATAAATGGGGAAATGCTAAGAACAATTTCAACCTTTTGAAATCGGATTGTCTTGATATTAATTAATAAACGGCCTATTTTGAAACAGGCGAAGGATCAAAACCTGAAACTGGGGCATACACAGATTCGCCCACAAGTAGTATATATCTGTACATAAATATAGACGCAAGATGAGAAAGTTCTATATTAATTAATTAATGCAATCACCAAGTGTTCTTGTTATATTTAATTCGTGGCGTTGACCCAAGAATCTTTGGTTCAAAGTCAACGGTGCCACAAGCCAAACGGCGCGTTTTGGATCAGTCAACCATCAGCGATGCCCGCTTGCTACTAAATCAAAACACGGCGCGCTGATCGGTTCCTTAGATAACTGAATTAAACTGAAATTAATTACAAGAATTAGTAAAGTGTATTTTAGTTCTGCTATTAATACAACATCTTCCGTTTATTTTGTCTTCTAAGTTTACGTTCATTTGATATACTTAAGGCAATAGCTACTTAATTAATTCAAGCAGATTAAAGAACTTTGTTAATTAAAATAGTTCATTCTAACAAATATGACTTGGTCTCTCTAAAATAACCGTTCAACTAATGCTTTGTAATTATTTGAATTTGATTATTATCATCGTTGAGGGAGCATTTATTAGGTTTTGTTTTGAGAAAAATAATAAAATTGAGACATGACAAAGTGGATTTAAATTTTACATGAACTCCCCAATTAGATATTGTATTTAAGATTAAATGAGTACTATTTTTCATAAATTTTACTATTGATGGCACATATTAAAAATGTTTTTAATTAAGAGAATAGTTCCTAGTGCAGATTATTAAAAGGAGTACTTGAAAAACTAAGTTGATTGGTTCAAAAAAAAAAATTAAGTTGGTTCACATTTTTTGTTGTTGCAATTAAGTGATTAAGATTATCAATTTTATAAGTCTCTACAAATCAGTCATCTATAAATCTAAGCTTAGAATTAGAAGTCGGGGTGCATTTTTCTTCGTTTTATAATTTGTGATTTGTTGAAGCAGTTGGTCCAATGGGAAAGGATGAGACTTTGTGGGTTTTTGCTTGAATCGGAGGGCTTCCTTTCTTGAAAATTCTATCCAAAATAAGAGTAGCTAGCCCTCCCACAAGGACTTTGTTTCCAAAATTAATGTGAACTCTTAACTTTTTTAATACATCACAAAAAAGCCAGGGGTTCATGATTACAATCTACGTAAGGGTGATGATGTTTTTGACGTAACACATTGCCTATTGTACCATCTACTTCATCATATTCATCACTGTGTATCACTAGCCATCTGGTTGTTTCTTTATATTCTTCTTCTTCTTTTTTTGATAGACTTGTTTCTTTATATTCTTCATACACATCCAATTACGTACATTTGATATATAAATTCTTGATGGTAAATGAAGATTCAAGTCATGCTTGGAACTTCATTAAACTAGCTAACCCATCGAAGGAAAATGTTGTTGAAATCAGCCAATGAATTCACAGACTTTTTGTTATTTTCTTTTTATAAAAAAAAGGAATTTCGAGTGATTAATAATTGAGAATAAGGGCTATCCGTTAAGTATATGATATACCATGCATCACAATTAATGCAGATACGTGAATTGAAACATAATCATCCCTTATATTCTTCCGTGGTGGCTTAGCAACAAATATATATATATATATTATATTCACACACACACCCTACTCTCCAACATTGAATCCAAATCATCTCCACTCCGAAGAGTGTTCTCATGATTTCTTATTTTTTTTTGGTTATTGAAATCAAGCTCCAGAAAAAGGGAAAATTTTAGAGAAATTTGAAGGAAAAAATTAATTATTAACAGTTCCTCGAAAATTAATTAAGTTATTACTACTAGGCTCCATGAAAAACTTACGCAAAAAAACACACAAGATAAGCTGTACATTTTTCAGTTCGACTTGTTATATATATATATAATATAAACCCACGAGTGAGTGCACATGTATTGCCCATACATATTTATAAATTATAAGTGGCATCCAATTTTAGCCTATATATGATGTATTGCATAGTCAATGTTTGATGTTGAATGAACCCACGAGTATGTTTCTCTTCTTCTTCTTTTTTTATAAGAAGAGTGTATATGTGTATCTAGGATTAGTGTTTGAGTTATATTATTTTAGGGCTCTAAGTTGGATTCAATAATTGTGAAAAGTTGGATTCGTTTCCTTCTTTCCCACGCTCCTTGTAATTATTTTTTTAATCTCAATTTACGTGCACTTCATTGATGTTTCTAGTTTTGACCAAGAAAGTTCTAAAACCATTGTTAATTATTTTTTGTTAAATTAAAATTTCTCACTCAATAGTTTATTAATTGCTCAACATTTAATTTCGTAAAAAAATCATAATTTCAGCATTTATTTCATTTTCTGCGTTTTATGAATGCAACAAACACGCAAGCAAACTTTTTTTTGTTCAAACATGTGTATACTCACACGTAAGGTGACTATGTTCGAGGTATTGTCGAATATTAAATATGACCAACTCTTTCAACTATGAATCAAATATTAATTTGTTATATTATGAGATATTGACTCCTTTCACTAGATGTACTAACACAATTTTTTTTATACAAACTAATACGAAAATTAAAGACACACACACACTCACACCAATTATGTGCTTGTTTGGGAACACTGTTCCCAAAACGGTACACATAAGCCGAGACAAAACCATTTCGAAATCTGTAAAAACTATCTCGAAATCCATAAAAATCATTTTGAAATATGTAAAACCATCTCGAAATCCACAAAATGCCTCGAAATCTGTAAACTCATTTCTCTCAACGGAGTTCCAAGCAAACACTATATTATTGAACCAAATGAGGGCTTAATAAGAGACTGCCAACTCAGCCAATGGGTTTGGGTTGTGGGACTGAGTCGTTGGTGGCGGAGTTATTTCATCATTTTTCAGGGTATGAATGACTCAATTTGTTTGGGCTTTCCCGCTTTTTTGGGCTCAGCATCTGTTTGGAAGAACTTCCGAAACTCTGCTCTGGCCCAAATCAAGCAAAGAAGTCAATCATCAATCCAAAGCCCAAAAGTGATTTTGAAACTGAAACATAAAGATCGGGTCCGTTTGACAATGCGGTGGAAAAGTACTTATAAGTACTTTCATCAAAGCCGAGGCAAATATGTGGAGGAGATTGTCTCGTTTTGCGAAAAAATACTGTTGAACGAGATTACAAGTGCTTACAGTTGGGAAAATAGCTTTTAATAGATTCAATTGTGATTCGGAAAGAAAAATACTTATATATTCCTAAAATTGAATATTACGCATCTATATTCTATCAAACGGAAATACTCCAACCGCCGAAATATAACAGGTTATGGAGAAAAAGAAATAATAAAAAGTTTATGCATGAAATCCAAAAAAATAATTAAAATGTTTTTAGTATAAGCATGGCACGTGTAAATATTTCTCACTAAGGAGTGGAGACCTTATAATACTTGCAATTATCATTTTTAGGACTACATTATTTATAAAAAATATCTGAAGCAAAATATCAAGCTTATCAATAACATTTACTATTAATTCATAAAAACATTGGTAAAAAAATCAAATAAAATTACAGCCCACAACTTCTTTTCTATGTGGTCAAAACTTGATCAGCTTCATATATACCTTATTTATATGGCATCATATCTTTACCCTGAAGAAAGAAAGTCAAGGAAAAAAAAATCCATAAGCAAAGAATTTGTTATAAGATAAATTGATCTGTTAATAGTAAATAATTACATAATGGCTGAAATTATTACAATGCTTATGAAGTTTACATCATCTTAAAAGCCAAAGCTAAACATGACATGTATTGATAACATGTTTGCATTGAATGTTTACATCATCCAGAAAAACCTCAATAGCAATCATTGGCCTTATTTGGTAATATTTCTGGAGAGTTCAAAAATCATTCAACAGTGTTTTTCTGTAAAACGAGATAATATTTTTCAGATATTTATCTCGACTTACGTAAAAAGAATTCTCTACTAAGTTCTCAAATGGGACAGTAATAATATTCATTTACAAGACTCTTCTACAAGCTTACAGCTTTGAGAGAAACGATAAGAATAACATTAGTAACCACAATATGAATTAAGCTGAGGGATGATAAGCATAAGATGACTTTACATGATAAGCATTCACATCACATCATAAGGAAACAATCTTCGATGTGATCAAAATAAGTTCTCAACGAACATGAAAAGGCAATTAGGGAATGACAACTTAGAGGAGTGGGACTTGATCTGGGGGTGGCTGTGTGGTTACTTTGGAAATGGAGGAATAATTACATTTTTAGGAAATGGAGGAATAATTTCATTTTTACCGAGTTTTCCCTTTATTAAATTAATAATAATATTTCTATATATAGTATATAGATATCCATCTCATGGCATAGGTTCTAAAAAAAACCTGACCATTTTTTTGGTTTATTGGCCTGAAAGGAAAAGTTGTTCGGATCCCATAAAAAAAATACCCCGAAAGCAAAAGTTCCCTTGGACACATCATTGAATACATCTCTATCAACTAGTATGAAGCTTACAGCTTTTGTTTTTTGGGTAACAAATTAATTAAGCATAAAAAAGGGGGGCCTGAAATGGATTCTTGCTTCTCAATTTGTTAAATAAAATGGAGAATATATATTCATGTCATCTCCAACTATGGATTTGATGAAGAAAAAAAAAAGATAGGAGAATGTTAATTTTTTTAACAATACCATGGCGGCCAAATAGAACAGAATGGTAGAAATAAGGAGAATACAATATTCACTTATATTATTTCTTTTACATATATTGCTCATGCTCATTTGAGTTGCATGTGTTTTAAATTCAATCTCAAGTGGAGTAAATTTTAACATATTTAATGTATTAAGCAAAACTAAATTGAAATAAAAAAAAAGGAAAAGTGCCATTCGGTCAATTTTTTAATAAATATAATAAATTAACAATAAAAGTATCTCACTCAATAGAATTCGTTATAGAACATGTTAGTTTATTATGATAAATTAAAATTTAAATCTTTACTGAAAGACCTATAATTAATATTCAATTTTGCCTCACACAAAATTATTTCTAATCAGGCTATATTTGGAGTCATAAACAAGTTAATTGGGGATATAAGGTTTGTTTGGTTAGCCCGTTTGGGTAATCAAAATCCATTCCTGCGTTTACCGAGATAAAATTTCTCTCACATATTTACCTCAAAATCTATATCCGTTCTCCCAACGGACCATCCAAACAAGCCCACAATGGATATTAAACTGTGATTTTGTTGCTGTGAACAGATTATAAGGCACTCATTAAAAAAATTAGATACGAGAATTCTTGAAGGACACAAATGTGAGATATCGTTCTGTTTAATTCATTTAAAAAAAAGGAAAAATCGAGAAAGATTTTTTGTTGAAAAATTTAATTGATAAAAAGGATCTAATATATATATATATTTGTATGATTTTATAAACTTATCGTTTCAATCAATTAAATTTTTAAATAACGACTTTTTAACTATTTTCCTTTAAGAACATCCAGTTAAAAAAAAAGAGAAAATTACCCTCAGATGCCTATAAAAGAATTAAATATAAAATGGTTTTAAAGATTTATAAAATTACCATAAGATCACAGAAATAATTGTTAAAGTTGTAAATGAAAGCTATTGATGTAATAAATGAAGGCTGCTGAGGTTGTTTGTCATTTACGACCTCAACAGCCTTCATTTAGAACCTTAGCAGCCATTCCTAAAACTTTATGACAATTTTATAAATCTTTAAAACATTTTATATTTAATACTAATATTTAAATCATTTTATATTTACTTCTCTTATTTGAAAACAAGGTTAAATGTCCCGGAATTTTATTATGGATTTTATCCATTTGTTGACATTTTATCCAGCGTTGGGCCATGTGCTCCCCTCCGCCTACATACACACACCCCCCTCAATCCGTTTTCTTCCGCCTTCAATGCTGTCTGATTGGTACTTTTTAGCGCCACACTACTTGTTTTGTTCCGTCCTCAGATTTCCTAGCTATGCCGATTGCTCTGCGATCCAATGGAGGCGTTACTATCTCAAGATCCGACTTCATCCATGGTGTGTCCCGTACTTCGATTCGCGATCGGAGCTCATCCCCTGAGCGTGAGGAGGATTCTGATTCCGGCAGCTCATCTTCGATCGGGATGAACAGTGAAGATTCTTCCGACCGTGAAGACTCCGGCGACGTTGAGGTGAAGAGCTCGTTCAAGGGGCCTTTGGAAACCGTAAATTCTTTGGAGGAGGGTTTACCTGGGAAGTAAGTTCCTCGGTGCTTTTTACTCTAACGGGCTTTTTCCTGTCCTTTTAGCTAGTCAGTCATATTTATGCTTTTCTGCTGTATCATTGAATTAGTGTTTTAGGTCGTTTCCTATTCAAGAGCCTAGTAATCCAAGTCCGATGTATTTGCCTATTTGGGTACCGCTTCCTTACATTGATGCTCCCTTGCTTCTTAATAAATTCGAGTTCTTGGAATGAAAGTTGATGAAAACCTTCTTTCTGCCAACAAAAAAACTTGTTTCCATTTCTTCCATGGTCACTTTTGTTTGACAAACCCTTGTTGGTTGGATTTGTATTCATTCATTCCTTGGTTAGCACCATTCTGTAAGTGGACAGAAAATACGGACGATCCGAACGATTAGTTCGGGATGTCTGCTATTTTGTTTATACCTCGTTATTTCACCCGCGCTTTTTGCCTGTTTTCTCTTGGTCTTAACGTATATTCAACAGTGTAAACTGACTATTAATTGTTAGCTTGTGTAATCCTATTTGACACGGATTAACGGAGTTATTGTTGTTTTATAGATGTTACTGTGCGCATTCAACGCATTACTGGTTCAGTACGCAAAAAAAAAAAATTGCATTACCTTTGAATTCTGGTTATTTAACTGGTGGAAATATTCCATTAACCTGTCTTCTATTTTATCTTTCCTTCGAAGGGCAACAGCCATACGGAGCAGCACCATACATGTCTAACTCATACATTGAGTAGCGTAGGATAGATATTCCATTTTCCATTTAACATAAGCTTTTTGGGAGGGTTCTTCATCCTTCTTAGCTGGCCACCTATTTCTCATTTGATTGACGTGGCCACTAATATCTCCTCATCCATCCTACCTAATTTCATTTGTCATTTTAGAAGAAAATAAATGGATCAATAAGAGGAAGCGGAGGAGGAGGAGGAGGGGGAGGCTTGTGATTTGTTTGGTTGAGTAATGGGATGGAAATTATAAGACTTGGTAATTGCAACGTTCTGCAAAATTGGGGAAAGGGATGAATGGAAACCAAAATGCCCTTTTTTGTCCTATCCTTTTGCTCAGATGCCATGTTAGCAATGGATTGTTGATGTGGCTTGTTTTACCTAACACGGGCAAACGTTGTTTATCAATTTAATGGTTCTGCTAACATAATGGATAAATTATATGAACCTGAGAGTTTGGCTAATTGATTATCGACTTCCAAAGCTGAGAGTATTGAATTACAGGAGCCCCCAGGTGGGAGTAGGTTCTGTGCATTTTGGCCAAATGTTTATGTTGTGACTCTGTTTCTCTCAAGGTTGAAGACTGTAAGCTGAAGAAATGAACAGAAAATAAAAATCCGGGCAAGATTTTCTGTTTCTCACAAGGTCAAGGGTTTTATGGCTTTGGTTGAATTAGATTAGTGCGAAATAATCTTTAATTGGTGTACGGCTTAGAGGCACAAGTATTTCCTGCCCATTTTAGAAGGCTTCGTAGTTCCTACACTTGTCACTGAGAAGAATGACGTGCTCCTGTCTCAAATCCATCATGTGATTTGGAGAAGGGGCAAAAAAAAATCCTCCAACGTGTATGCTATACCATAGAATCTGATACCAAATACTTACAAGGCTTCTTGCAAGTCATATCCAAGTTGACCAACACGCTGACCTTTGATCATTTGATACTAACTTCTATTTTGTGACATTCTTAAGGACAAATACTTTGACTTTTTTCTTAAAGAAAAATTGATCTTCTCACATGTCTGTAAAAGTTAAGTGTGCGCTTTCTTTTTCTGTGATCCAACAGAGTTGCAAGCTTGGGGGTAACAATTAGGCCTTTTAAGATGCTTATGGTCTTTGATCAATTTCATTTCACCCTTCCCTTATTTATACTCTGGCTTAACCGCACCGATTTTTTAATGATGCATTGTGAAATTATAACTTTTCCCTCGGCGATTTAGTGCCTTCATTGTTTCTCTGTGTGTTTTTGTCCACGAGTCATTTCCTCACCCAATTAAGAACAACAATAACAGAGATTATTGCTTCTGGCAGGAAATACGTTCATTGAAGAAGTTCAAGTTTGCCGTATCTGAAAATATATTAACTCTAGCTGATATAGACTGGCCTGTGTTAGCTTTTTTGATGCATCAAATTCATAATGTCTGTTTTTCCTTTTTGGTGTTATCCAGGAAAGGCATTTCCATGTTTTATAGCGGCAAGTCCAAGTCCTTCACATGCTTATCAGACGCCACATCTACTACTTCTATCCAAGACATAGTCAAGCCAGAGGATCCTTATGCTAAGAAACGCAAGAATTTATTAGCTCATAACATGTTTGCTAACAGGAGCCGCAGTTACGCATCTAATCTTGGAGGAATACCTAAGCGATCAGCCAACCTCGGCCGGGGACCATCTTGCATCGCTTTGAGTAGCTCCAACAGCAGTAGTAATAGTGAGGAGGGGACCTCATCATCAATATCGCGCCCTTCCTGTCTTCCGCCTTTGCATCCACAGGCAAAAATGTTACCAGAAAATAAGCCAAGACATTGTCCTCCAAAAACTGCTCCTTGGCGATCTTATTCCTGGTCTGATCTGCGGCCTGTTGCTTCTGAGACTCATGATTTATCTGGTTTGGCAATTTGTAGCGGAGACAAAGGCAACAAGATTCACTGAAATTTTGACTGAGTTTTATTTGTATCAGTTTATAACTGGCGGTTGTCTTGTTCAGTCATGTTTCTGTTATGCAATATGTAGTATTATCAGAGCGACTCCATCTATCTTAATTGCAGAGGCTTGTATGTATACTAAGGATCAGCATGTTATGAAATATATCTGAGCATTTTCTTCCCTTCACTCATTAGAACCTATTGATTGTGTTACAGAATCTATCAGAGAAATCCTCAAAAAGGGATCGGTTCATCAAGTGCTTGGAACCTATAATTGCCATATCAATTGATTATTCAATTCAAGATGAATTTGAGCTTACTCCCCTGGTCCTATATAAGAGAGTGAAAGGTTTTACCTACCATGTTCATAAGATATGTCATTAAAGTTTTTATATAATTTTAAATATTTTCTTTCATTTATTATATGTAAACTTTCATGATAAAATTGTTGAATTTTAAAATAGAGTTGATGTATAAATAGAATTACATAAAAGTGGTCATTCTCTACATGCCTTGGAACTCATAGCAAAATATCAAAGGCGAAACGGTACCATTAATTGTTTGGATCATTTGACAAGGGGTTGTTTTAGTTTAACCAACGGTCTCATATTCAAGCTTTAGTTATGCAGCGGCAATAATCTAGCTAATTAGATTAGTCGGTTGTTTGGATATCTAAAAAATGATACATAAGTGGTGTCAGATACCGGTTGATTCCTAAGAATAAAGAGAAACAATATTTAAGTATCTTGAAAGTCGTAAAGATTGACTTATTGAGTCTAAAAAATTATGGGAATGAGTTGTTTTGAACCACAATTTACAAATGAATCAATAGTTAAAAGAAAATTTTACACATACAAATTATTTTTTCGCTAGAAGTGAAAGTTTACTTATTTTTATTTTATTGAAAATTGATGCACCAAGCAAGATTTTAATGATCTGTTTTCTAGCATTAGAAAAACAGATTTAAGAAAATGAAAATAAAAATCATCTCACATGTTTAATGGTAAGAGTTAACAAAATAAATTTAAAAAAAAATGGTTGAACCGGTTATTAATAATCAATAAAAAAAAGTCCTCTTGTTGGCAAAAAAAAAAAATCCTCTTTGCAAAATATGAACGACCTCGGACATTGCAAATCGGTCGGTTGGTGTAAAGCACCTGGGCGGGCATTGCTGTGAGGAAATCGCAGATATATTGAAAACGTCAAACTTTTATCTCTTCGGATAATAAGTTCTAAGCCACAAGTACATACAAGAAGAATCAACTTCTGATTTTTCATCTCAGAGAAATCGGCTTTTTGTTGAGTTGATTCTGCAGCTCTAATTGTTTGATATGGAATCGAGCTCGAGCGGGGAAGAACCCACTTCGTGGGATGAGCTATATAATATCAATTTGATGCCGTCGGAGCTCTTCCTCAAGTTCCGGAAGGAGATACAAGGTTTTCGTGTAGGTCTTAATATGGAGGTAATAGTTCGGCTTTATTTGTACAGACGATTCAACTTAAATTGAGAGTGGTTTAGTGTTTCGTTTGTCATTAAAAAAACAAAAATTTTACTCAAGTTGAAACGATGCATAATTACGCGGTCAAGCGCTTACGTGTCCCGTTCCTGGCTCATTGTATAAAGGTTTCTAGATTTCAATGAGTTGGCTTCTCAGGTTAAAAAAAAAAGGAGTTGGCTTCTACCTTTTCATCCAGTATTACAGTAACGCAATGTAACGATGGTTCTTCTTTTGTAGGGAATGTAAACTTGCATTCTTTTGCGTCATTCCACATTCGAATTTTTCTGACATGGAATGAAATGCTAAAAGATGTAATAAGTTTACACGTTTAGACATCAGACTGATGTGATTTCTGATCTTGTGGTTCCTATAAAAATTTGGGAAAAGAAGAGGCAGAAATTAATAAAGATAAACAAAAAGCTGTTCTCATTGGCTTATTCATTTACAAAAATAACAGCTGAGGTGAAGAAGAATTGTGGGACCCTGTTTTTCAAGTGATTGGTTCTGTTTGATATTTATAACGTAGTTTTTCATCTTTTCTCATTTTGAGGTTTGAGTTTATTTGAACTTTTAGAGATCGATTCCTTTAGCATTCTTCATGCGTCTTCTATTGTTTTTCAACTGTGCCTAAGATTTAGTTAGATCTTTTCAGTTATGATTTGGAGCTTCTAGCGGCTAGTGAATCTTATAATACTTGCTAGTCTATAATTTGTTGAGTTGTTATTTTGGTGCAGTTCTACAATGCTCCATGCAATGAGTATCATGCGAAGCTTGTATTGAAACCTTTGACACCTGAATGGAAGTGGAAATTTATTTATGAACCTATTCATCATGATGTTCGCCTTCTCTCAAAGAAGATCCCAATAACCAAATTTCTCAGTCTCCAGGTTTGATGATGATGAAATCTGATCTTTTTCTTGACTAGATTGTTGTATCTAATGTCGATTGGTGAAAGATATGTCTACGCATAATTTTAAATGTAACATTGGATGTGCAGGTAAGGTATGCATTGACTTCAACTGTGGTACAGCATAATAATGTGATTGCTTCATAATTTCGTTAGTGTTTTAACCGATATGGACAGTGCAGGTTGGTGTGGGACACAATTTTCAGATGCATGCTACTGGGTGGAAATGGAAGCTTACAACATGTTTGGGTGGAGGTGGTGTCTCTCGGATTCGAAACAAGACAACTCTTGGCTTGTTTCCTGGCTTTGATTTTCGGTTTGGATGGAGGGCAGATTATGTTCTTCCAGAACTTACTGGGTAAGTTTTAGTATCTTGTACTCTTTTCCAGGAAATGCTAGCAATTGTATAATGAAAATCTGAGATACATTCATGCATCATCTGCAAATGTGACTCAGAGATCAATTTTGAACAGAGCTCTGGGAACTGGTGAGCCAATGTTCAACATGAACTCAGGACGATTACAAGCATCACTTGATAGAGTTGAGGCCATCTTAACCCACAGGGATACTGATTGACTCAAACAAAGAGGAGACGATAGCATCAGGAGAAAGTAAACCAGGTATAACCTTAATTCCTCCAAGGAAGCTCTGCTATATGGGTTAATAAATTGTAGCAGCATCCTCTAAAGGGACATGAAATGCATATTTTATATGAGAACATGAATTTTTCAACGACTCAGATCCTGTTCTTTTAAACTTTTAAGAAAGTTGAACCAGAGTTTATTGATGAGTATTCTTCTTTTTATCAAGTATGCATTATTTCGTTATCTTAATGATGAATGTAGAAAATCTGGTGGTTGACAACTGAAAGTTTACATCATCCTTTCCAAATTATTGCTGGTTCTAATAGATGTTGGGTGGCGGAAAGGAAGATAAGACCGATGATTGGGAGCATAATTACTCTTCTGGTTGTCAGCTATGCCTACATGGTTTCTAATTAACAATGTTGTTAGCTGTCTTTACTAGCTTGATTGACTGATGACTGTAAATGGGGCTGCATTTTCATGTTTGATTTAGACATCGAGATACTGCAAGGTTTTTAGTTACTCCAGCATATCCCCCTTTATTTGTACATCATGGTTTGTGCTTGTTTCTCAGCTACTTCAGAACACCTACTTTTTGCTTATCATATGTGGTTGATTTAGATCTTTTACAGTAATGCACCCCATATTCAAGAGTAACATGGAAGCTGGGAGACTCTCTCTCTCTCTCTCTCTCTCTCTCACACACACACACACACACACATTCACACGCCCGTGCGCGCACACTCATACACTGTTTCTCCTAGGGAATGCATAATATGTATTTATTCGTTAAATGCAGAGGACCTCGATCCATCTCACACTGGCTCTGCCTTATGGCAAACAAGAGGGCGAAGCAAGATTTATCTGTGATGAGAGAAATGGAAAAAAGGAATTTTAAGAGGATATCCTTATTGGTCTTTGAAAGATGTGTCAACTCTTTGGTCTTTACATCTTATCCCTACTCGATTCAATTTTTCTAAGTTTGTTGTATATCAATGTGTGGGCTTTTCTGTGTCTGCAAAAACCAATTCTGGAACGAAAATGTCTTCTCCCACTTTCATGTTAGTTTTTTTTAAATATTTATTGGTCTTCTAGAATTTCGGCTTATCCCCTCGTTTTAAATTAAGCCTGAACACCAAGAGAACCATACTGTCGATACACGTTATGTTACTGTTACCGACCATTAAATGAAAATACAAAATGCAATAGTTATCATCAAAGGAAATGATATTTATGAATGAAGCTTTATTTTGATCTTTTATTGATCATCTCATTCTGAAGTTGATTATTTTTCTCTTGCCATGAAAAATTGACTAATGTTCTTATTAGTGTGTTTGGGAATCCGTTAGGAGAAATGAGTTTACGGATTCCGAGAAGAATTTACGGATTTCAAAATGCTTTTTACGGATTTTGAGATTTTTTTGTCTTGACTTGCGTGTACCGTTTGAAAAAAGTTTTTGGTGGATTGTGAAATGTTACATATTTAGTGGTACAAAGCTTAAGTAGCACCTTGTTTGGTTATACTTATTGGGATATCTGGACAAATAGATGCAGGAAGCTTTTTGGCAGGGATGACACAGAGGACTACCTCGATGCTCAGCCCAGCCTTCTTCGAGCATGTTTGGACCAGGATCTTAAATCAGGGTGTGCTTTTCATACTAATGCCAGGGGGCGAATGCAGAATAGTACCCTGAATAGCAGTGGCTTCCATGAGTTGGAGTGATGCCTCTATGATTAACTTTGGGAGGTGTGGATGTGGAGGTGTAATCCGGGGGTATGACAACAACTAGATATGTGGCTATAGATGTAAGCTCACTTTAGTGCCAATAGCAATTGCAGAGCAGATATGTATAATGCATGGATTATACCTGTGTTGGAGTAGAAGAATCCACAAAGTCCAAGTCAAGACAAACTCTATTGAGGCGATTAATTTGATGCTGCGTGGATGCGTCATTGACCATCCATTCATAGACATTGTATCTGAAGCCATATCTCTCTTGAATATGAACTGGCAAGTGTTAGTTACTCATGTACATAGGGAGGATAATTATGATCCAGACCATCTGGCTAAATTAGGCCACAATACCATAGGGAAGTTTTGTATTTTCAATTAATTGCCAACTCATGTATGAGGGTGGTAGTGACTTAACTTACGGGCTTTTGTATGTTTTGCGTTGAAGTAATGGTACCCAATATTATTTAAAAAAAAACTTTAATAGCACCGAAGCTCTCTTCTAACCTCTTTTGTATATTCAATCCCTTTGTTTCTCCCTCTTGGATTAGTATTAGTTGGGCAATTATTGTTCTTAAGAAATATAATTACTGTAGTTGCGGATTGTTGTATATAACTAAGGGTTATTTTCAAGAAACAACACAAAATATTCATGGAAGTGTGATATTGCTTATATTAACAAAACTTTAAAACCATTTTGTTGCTTATATTAGATATCAAAGAGAGTATCTATTTCTTCATATGAAGTTTTGGAAAATAATAGGTCATCTTCATGATAGAATGCAATTAGTTTTCGTTAATTTAAAAGCTAAGAATAAATGCAACTTCTATGTTAAACTTGCCTATCAAAGGCAAATATAGATTTTCAATTAGACTAACTAAAAATTTATATGTTAAACGCAATTTCTATACATCGATGTATATGATGAAGATGAACCTTCAAATTTCATGTCTACTTTTACATTAATGAATATATACAATAATCCAGGTAATGATGTATAATATATTTATGAGCTGTGAATTTAAAAATTATAAATAACGTGGCTCATTTGAAACCTTGCAATAATTCACACTTTTTTATACACCCCACTAAACGACTCGTTTGCTTCTGGTCCACAGGTGCAAGCATTATGGTTTGAAAGCTACAAGAGGGAAAAACAAAAAATGATTTACAGCTGCCAATTCCAGACCTCAAAAGTTGATAAAAGGTGGGACCTCTATTTTGGCCGTTACATTGAGCCCCAACGGCGACATTTTTCAATTCCTTGACTATAAATCCAAATTCTTCTTCATCCTTCACCTTCAAACCAAGCCAAACCTGCCTCTCATACACCACTCAAAATGGCTTCTTCCTCTTCTTTCAAGCTCAGAAGAAACACCTGCTCCTTCACAAGCCTCCTCCTTTCCTGCCTCAACTTCACTCTCTTCATTCTCTCAGCCTCCTCCTTCGCCCCCACCGTCCTCCTCCGTATGCCTCCGACCTCCTTCGGCATGGCCTTCCTTCTAGTCTCCGCAATCTCCCTCCTCTCTTCCTTCATCGGCTTCTACTCTCAGCTCACTCATTTCTGCTTCATCACCCACATCTCCCTCCTCCTCGCCTCCCTGATCTGCCTCATCCTAAGCATCCTCGCCTTGTTCACCAAAGAGGAAGCAAGCCTCTCGCTCTTCAAGTCCGGTCGAGACCAGAAAGAGGCGAAGCTCTTGGTGAGGCTTGAATGTGGAGCTCTCATGGCCATTCTGATGCTGCAGATAGTGGTTCTGGTTCTGAGCTGCGCAGTGCATAGCTGCTGGGTGAAGGAGTACCAAGAATTGGAGGCGAAGGCGGAGACGTCAGCTCGGAAGAGGAGCAAGAGGATAGCGAGAGTGCAGGAGGAGTCCATGGCGAATGTGAGCAAGATGGAGGAAGTGAAGGCGAAGGAATTTGATGAGAAAATGAAGAGCAAGTATGGGCAGCGGGGTGCGAAAACTGAATTTGAACCCTGAAAGTGCCTTTAATGTTAATTAGTTAGCTTTTCTGCAACTAATGATCACTGAAAGAGTCTTGAGGTGTATAGGTTTTGTTTTATAGAGATGGTTGATGTTCCTATGTTAGGTGTTTTTGTTTTGTTCCATACTGGTCTCGTTCATGGACTGTCACTATAGCTACGGATTTTACTTTTCTGATATACAATATACTTTAT
The DNA here is from genome assembly GCA_025593235.1 of Vachellia pachyceras. Classification (NCBI taxonomy): domain Eukaryota; kingdom Viridiplantae; phylum Streptophyta; class Magnoliopsida; order Fabales; family Fabaceae; genus Vachellia; species Vachellia pachyceras. Next base: position 26,317 of record JANTPZ010001397.1, on the reverse strand, counting down.
TTTCACGTAAATGGTTCATTTGGAGCAACGTTTTCAAAAGTTAAATGCATGTTTAAAACTTTTTTTTTCACGAAACAGCATAATTTTCTCCACATATTTATCTCGATTTATGTAAAAGTACTTTCCTTATCGTGTTCTCAAACAAGTCCAAAATCTTAATCAATTTTGTCTCTGAAATTATAATTTTTTCCCATCTTTTGATACCAATTGCCAGATTCAATTGAGAAACTTTTTTTAAAATAACTTTTTGGGTTAACACAAACTCAAATTTTAGCCAATGTGCATGTTTGTGAATGTGGTTGAGAAGTACTTTTACACAAGTTGAGGTAAATACGTGAAGGAGATTATCTCGTTTTACGAAAAATACTGTTGAATGTGTTTTTGGAAAGTAAATAAACTTTTTTTAAACAATCACAGTATTTAGACCATCAAAACTCATTTCACTAAAATCACTCCATGCTGCTATGAAAGCTCCATATTAAAGAGATTTTCTATTCAAGGAGTGATCTCCAATACAAAATTTTTTTTTGAAAAAAATTAATACAACTTTTATAAACAACTAATTTAATTACTTTTGGTTAATATATGATATTAGTATCAACCGGCATTCTTTTCCCCCCATCAACCGGCATTTTGTACGCTTATTTTCACCTCATTTATTATTTTTTTTAAAAATTACTAAAATTACAAAGGTGTTGTAAATACATTAAAAGAGTAGATGTCCATAGACTCTTGACTTACTAAGCCATAAACACTATACATGAATAATAGTTGAGAAATGACGAGCGAACATTTAGTCGCCTTTAGTCCGCGTCAAAAATTTTAACCAAATTAATGTAGTATAGCACCAATCCGAGTGGTATTCACTTTGAGGAGCCAAAAAAGAAATAGAATCCTAGTAATTAAATGCGAGTAACTCAAATTGGAAATTAATTAGAGGAAATTTTATGTGAATACTATGATTTAAACTAAAATTAAAATATTCCTTTTTTATATTTTGGAATATGAAAACAAGTGAAACAAATGAAGATAAATGAAATACGAATAAATGATGATGGAAATCAATTCTCCAACTCAATAACGCCTGCAATCATCACTTCAAAGGACATGGGAGTTACAATAATGAATTAAAGAATTATAATTAAGCTTTAATCCAACAACCAAGCCACCTTGAATTGCCACAAAATATTTTCCAAACTTCCAATTTACTAACTGCCACCAGAATAGTAAAGAGGAATTAAGGATAATAAAATCACTGCTTTGTAACTCTTAAATTCAAATAATAGAATTAAAGCTAACAAAAGATTATTTGATCTAAGATTCTAAGTCACCTTAAAAAATCACAAAATATTAACTCTAAATTCAATACAATGTGATACCACAACATTATACTTGAAATTAAAGTTATAATAAGTCCAATATCAATTGCCAAGCAATAATTCCAGTAACAATAATCTCCAAAATAAATCCTATCAAACAATAAAATCGTTCCAATCAATTATTGAATAGGAAATTAAAGCAACTAAAACTCTCCTTTGAAGACTCAAGCTCATGTCATTGCCATTGATAATTCCAAAATAAACTTTTTGATGTACCCCAACATTACGACCATCATCTTTCTTGAGCAAGCACAACACTGAGTTCTCGACCAGCAGCAGGGAAAAATGGATTGATGAAGCAAAGTCTCACTACCAGCTAGCTGGAGAAATAGGCGAACTGCGGAGATGATGATGAGCGAAGCAAACAAAACAGCTGGCAATGTCTCTCGGCCAAGTTGTGTTCTCCCTGTATGTGGCGCAGTGCGAGAATTGAATGATGATGAATAATTCCTCCTAGCTGCTGCGTGAATGAATGGATGTGCAGAATGTAGAATGAATGGAGGAGGTGAGTTTTTTGGAATGGATGATAATGGAAGAATGAGAGGCGTGGCGCCGTGTTTTTTTGGAGAAGAAAAATGAGTGAATGTGTGCGTGTGTGTGTGTATTAGGTGGTGGCTGATGATGGAATAGGTTTGAATGAATGGAGAATATTGGGTCCTTAATCAATGCTCCACGTCTTCCCACAATGAAATGGATGAAGACAAAAATAAAATTGGCTCCCTCCAGGCGTCGTGGAATAATGGAGGAATCAATTTTTTTTTCCTGCCCATGAGTTGCTTGTGGAATGATTAATTAAGGTGTGTTATGGTCTGATGGGCTTGTAGGTGGTGGCCCAAAGTGAAGTGTGGCTTCTTAATTCATTCTCCCACGTCCTGGAATTGTGAATGAATGAATAATTGTTGATTGAGATTTTTTTACTCTTCAAGTGTGGCTTTTGATCCAAATTTTTTCAAATGCACCTACAATAAAAATTGGTCTTGAGTAGTATCAAATATTCTAAAATCAATCATTTAACAAAATGATTAAAAATATGAACATTTAACATTGATTAGATTTAATTTCACATAATTGACATTAATCATATTTAATGAATTTGAACCCAATAAAAGCTCAACAATAGGATCAAAATTTCCTTAAAATGTTAAAAATTCACTTGATAAAATATGATTAATTCAAGAAATCAAAGAGGTATTCAATGTACAAAGGGTCACAATGTATGTACAAAGGTTCACAATGTATATACAAAGATTCACAATGTATATTCATCCCTATTGATTGTACTATCATTACTCATGACCCTTGGAGGTTACACTTAGAAGCCTATAAATAGGGTTTTGTACATGACATCCAAAAAAAGTAAATAGAATTCCTCTCAAAGTTTCTCATTCCTCTCAAAGCTCTCTTCTCTTTGTCTTTGTCATTTACCTTTTAATTTACAACACGTTATTAGCACGATAGTTCTGCCGAAGGCATGTTTCCCTTAAAATTACCTTAGCAATTTCTTATTCTTTCTTTTGTCACATCTTTTTCAATCAATCTGGGATAATCTGAGCTACAATATGAAATTATGATAACTCTTTTACCGATTGTTTTGAAAATTGGGTTTCATGGCTAAGATTTGATATTGTTAGTACTTGTCATTTTAATCTTTTTTAAAGGTTTTATACATTATAGATATTGTCATATATATATATATATATTAACTAAACTATATTATTCATTTTTGTAAATTCATTTTCTAGAATTAATTTTAATTCTCATTATTGTTTTCGATTGGATAATGTCAAATCTTACCAAGTTAGAATTTGAAGCACTTAACATATCTGGCAAAAACTATCTATCATGGATATTGGATGCTGAAATCCATTTGGATGCCAAGGGTCTTAAAAATGCTATTTTGCTAGAAAATGCTGCGTCAAATCAAGACAAGACAAAAGCAATGATATTCCTTTGTCATCATATTCAAGGAGGGTTAACAGCGGAATACTTAACGGTAAAAGATCCACTGGAATTATGGAATGCTTTGAAAGAAAGGTTTGATCATCAAAAAACAGTGATATTTCCTAAGGCCCAATATGATTGGATGCATTTACGGTTTCAAGATTTTAAAACTGTAAGTGATTATAACTTACAGTTTTTAAAATAAGTTCTCAATTAAAATTGTGTGGTGAGAAAAATCACTGAAGAGGACTTACTTGAAAAAACAATTTCAACCTTTCATGCATCCAATATGATTTTACAGCAACAATATCATGAAAAAGGCTTTAAGAAATATTCTGAATTGATTTCATTTATACTTGTTGCTAACAAAACAATGAGTTGCTTATGAAAAATCATGAGATACGCCATACAGGATTAACTCCGATTCCTAAAATAAATGCAGCGTTGCATAATAATTATGGTAGAGAGCGTAGCCGTGATCATGACAGAAGGAACAAAAATTCTCATTATAGAGGTAGTTGTAACATTAATCATGACAACCAAAAGAAAAAAAATAATGAGAAAGGGCACAAGAATAATTTCAATACCACAAAAGCCCCTGAAAACAAATGTCATAGATATGGTATGAAAGAGCATTGGGCACGAGCATGTCGTACATCTGCTCACTTGGTGAAACTTTATCAAGCATCACTCAAAAAAAGTGGTAATAATGTAGAAGCAAATCTGATGTATCAAGATAATAATATCGAGGCAAATTGTGCACTTAAAGATGATGATCTTGCATGCCTTGATGGACTAGAAGACATTAAGGGTCTTGATGGAATGATACATTTGGATGTGGAAGATTTCTTTAATAACAATTAATATAATGATGCTTGTATTTTTCAGTAGCATTTATATTTCATGTCTATCTAGTTTCTTTTAAATTTTTCTTATAATGTACTTTTGTTTCTTTAATGAAGAATATGGATAATTCTCATCATATGGTTGAAGATATATGTCTGGTAGATAGTGCTACGACACATACGATATTAAAAGACAGAAGTATTTTTCTCATATATTGATGAGAGATGCAAATATAAATACTATAGCAGGTAATACAAAAAATTATTGAAGGCTCCAGAAGAGCTACAATTGTATTACCCAAAGGAACGAAGCTTGTTATAAATGATGCATTGTTTTCTACTAAGTCTCAAAGAAATCTATTAAGTTTCAAAGATATCCGATGCAATGGGTATCATATTGAGACAATTAATGATAAGAATGATGAATGTTTGTTTATTACAAATATTACATCAGGAAAGAAATGCATCTTAAAAAAATTATCAACACTATATTCTGGTTTGTACTATACAACTATTAGTACAATTGAGACGAATATTATAATAAACCAAAAAGATGTTGATAAAGATATATTTACAGTTTGGCATGACTGGTTGGGTCATCTTGGATCATCTATGATAAAAAAGAATAATTGAGAATTCACATAGGCATTCATTAAAGAATCAATTGATTCTCAAATTTAAAGATTTTGCTTGTGCCACATGTTCTCAAGGCAAGTTGATTATGAGGACCAAAGTTGGTATTGAATCACCTAAATTTCTATAACGTATCCATGGTGATATTTGTGGGCCCATTCATCAACCATGTGGACCATTTCAATACTTTATGGTTTTAATAGATGCATCTATCAGATGGTCACATGTGTGCTTACTATCAACTCGAAATCTAGCATTTCCTAGATTACTTGCTCAAATAATTCAATTAAGGGCACAATTTCCTGACCATGCAATAAAGTTTATTCATCTTGATAATGCTGCCGAGTTTTCATCTCAAGCATTTAATGATTATTGCATGCCAACTGAGATAGTGATAGAAAAGTATGTTGCTCATATTCATACTCAAAATGATTTAACAGAATCTTTGATTAAACGCCTCCAGTTAATTGCTAGATCAATGCTTATGCGAAGTAACTTACCCTAGTTAGTATGGGGATATGCAATTTTACATGCTGCTGCACTTATTCGCATAAGGCCTACAAGTTATCATACGATATCCCCTTTACAATTGGTTTCTAGTCAAGAACCAAATATTTCCCATCTCAAAATTTTTGGTTGTGTTGTGTATGTTCCCATTGCTCCACCACAACGTACAAAGATGGGTCCTCAAAGGAGATTGGAAATCTATATAGGCTTTGAATCTCGTTTAATAATTAAGTATATTAAACCATTAATTGGAGATTTATTTACGATAAGTTATGCCAATTGTCATTTTGATGAGACACTATTCCCACTATTAGGGGGAGAAAATAAGCATATGAATAAAGATAAAGATAAGGAAAACTAAATTACATGGAATACCTTATCACTTGTTCACCTAGATCCTCGAACAAAACAATGTGAGTAAAAAGTTCAGAAAATAATTCATTTGCAAAATCTTGCAATGAAAATGCCAGATGCATTTATTGATGCAAAGAGGATAACTAAGTCTCATATTCCAGCTGAGAATGCTCCTGCTAGAATTGATGTTCCAACAGGACAAGTGGTTAGTGCAACGGAAACTACACCACATTTAAAGCGTGGTAGACCATCTAGTTCCAAAGATAAAAATCATCTAAAGAGAAAAGGGCAAATAATAATGATGGTATAAGGATGCTACCATTAATAAATCCATTATTGAGGCCCGTGACATAACTAATCAAATGACCTCTGAAGAGGTCCAGATACTTGATAATGATAATGAGATCTCTATAAATTATGTCACCACGGGCAATATATGGAACCGAAAAGATGTCGTCGACGATATATTTTTATGCAATATTGCTATTGAAATAATAAACGAGGATCTTCAACCTAAATTTGTCGAAGAATGTCGACATAGAAAAGAATGGTCAAAATGAAAAGAAGCAATTCAATCAGAATTGAATTCACTATCTAAACGTCAAGTTTTTGGATTTGTTGTCCAAATACCTACATGAGTAAAGCCTGTAGTGTATAGATGGGCTTTTGTACAAAAAAGAAATGAGAAAAATGAAGTTGTGAGGTATAAAACGCAACTCGTAGCACAAGATTTTTCACAAAAACCAGAAATAGATTATGAGGAGACATATTCTCCTGTAATTGATGCAACTACTTTTAGATATTTAATCAGTCTAGTAGTGCATCAAAAACTTGACATGCATTTTATTACAGCATATCTGTATGGATCTTTGGATAGTGAAATTTATATGAAAATTCCTAAAGGCTTCAAATTGCCAAAAAGGTTGTGATGATTCATGTGAAAATTATGTAATACATATGCAAAAGTCCCTGTATGGGTTGAAACAGTCTGGACGAATGTGGTATAATTTTCTCAGTGACTATTTGGTCAAAGAAGGATATCAAAACGATTCCTTATGCCCTTGTATCTTTATTAAAAGGAATGGATCGGAGTTTGCTATAATTGCTGCTTATGTTGATGATTTGAATATCATTGGAACTCCTAAAGAGCTTCAAAAAACAATTGATTGTTTGAAGAAAGAATTCAAGATGAAAGATCTCGAAAAGATAAAATTTTGTCTTAGTTTAAAAATTGAGCATTTAACCAATGGCATATTTCTTCATCAATCAAATTATATTGATAAAATTTTAAAACAATTTTATATGGATAAAGCTTATCCATTGACCACACCAATGATTGTAAGATCACTTGATATAGAAAAATATCATTTCTGCCCTTGAGGAAAGAAAGAAGAACTACTTGGTTCAGAAGTACCATATCTTAGTGCCATATGTGCACTGATGTATCTTGCTAATTCAACTCGGCCTGATATCGCATTTGCTGTTAATTTGTTAGCAAGATTTAGTTGTTCCCCAACTAAAACGCATTGGAATGGAGTTAAGCATATACTCTGATATCTTCGAAGGACATCAAATATGGGATTATTTTATTCCAATGGATCTGGATCACATTTGATTGGTTATGTAGATGCAGGATTCTTATCAGATCCACACAAAGTTATATCTCTAACTGGATGTTTATTTACATATAGAGGTACAGCTATATATTGGCGATCAACAAAGAAATCTTTAGCTACCACATTAGCAAATCATGCAGAAATTATTGCATCACACGAGGCAAGCTGAGAATGTGTCTGATTGAGATCACTAATTCATCATATCCAGAAGATGTGTGGCTTTTTAGAACAAGATATCCCAACAGTTTTGTATGAAGATAATACAGCTTGCATAGCTCAAATGAAGGGAGGATACATCAAAGGGTATAGAACGAAACATATTTCCCATAAACTATTTTTCACTCATGATCTTGTGAAGAAAGGTGAAATAGTTATTCAACAAATCAGCTCAAGCAACAATCTTGCAGATTTATTCACCAAGTTTCTTCCAGGTGCAACATTTCAAAAGCTTGTTCATGGCATCGATCTTCATAGACTCAGAGATCTCAAGTGATGTCATCATGAGGGGAGTTGATACACGCTATAATCTTTTTCCCTTTTCTAGGTTTTGTCCCACTAGGTTTTTCGATAAAGGTTTTTATGAGGCATCATTAAAAAGTGTATCAATGAATGATGTACTCTTTTCTTTAATTGGGTTTTGTTCCATATGGTTTTCTTGGTTAAATTTTTTAATAAGGCACATTCATAATTGAGATCCAAGGGGAGTGTTGTAAATACATTACAAGAGTGGATGTCCATAGACTCTTGACTTCTTAAGCCATAAATACTATACATGAATTATTATTGAGAAACTAAAGAGGTATTCAATGTACAAAGGGTCGCAATGTATGTACAAAGGTTCACAATGTATGTACAAAGATTCACAATGTATATTGTACTATCATTATTTATGACCCTTGGAGATCACACTTAGATGCCTATAAATAGGATTTTGTGCATGACATCCAAAAAAGTGAATAGAATTCCTCTCAAAGCTCTCTTCTCTTGCTCTTTATCTATTAACCTTTGAATTTACAACAAAAGGAGATAAATATTAAAAGGAGCCCCCAATGGGTAAAGTGAATTTATTAAACTACACCCAACCTTATTGGTTAAATTGGATTTTTTAGTGTAAAAAAGGTTTAGGTGAATTAGATTTCGGAGCTCACCAATATCACGACATGCATCTAAGTTTAGAAAAAAAATATTTACATATTATCCGCCAATAAAATTATCACAAGAGTTGAGTTAATTACATGAGCCTTGTTTGGCAGCACTTTTGGAGAGTTTAAAAGCCCATTCAATAATTTTTTTCGTAAAATAAGATAATCTCATTCACATGTTTACTTTGGCTTTTATTAAAACACTTCTCCGCTGTATTCCCAAATGGATCCATGGTTAAATTTGTTGGATATTTGATAAGCCAATTGATTAATTAAATAGTACTATATCAAAAGTCAAAACTTTGTTCCACTCAAGGCCTTGAGTAATAACATCATCTCTAGTGATTATTAAAGGATTAAGAAAAATTTCTTCCTAACAGTACACTTAAATCAAGGTAAAATCATTTTGAAATCTGTAAAAACATCTCTAAATCCGTAAATTCTTTTTGAAATCTGTAAATTCTTCTCGAAATCCGTAAACTCCTGTCTCTCAGTAGATTTTTAAACACACATCCGGTGTTTATCGCACGACATAGCTTTTGCTGCCCCACAACCACAAGCCATAAGGCGTTTCTCAAAAGATTCAAAAAGAACCCCCTTTTCCCAGCTTCACAAACATTGGAAATGTTTGACAGAGAAACACATTGTTGAATATAAAATTTTTTTCGTATATTTATTTTATAATGATAAATGTTATTAAAAAATTAGTTTTCATTGTAAATCTAAACAAATATGTCAATTTTTTCTTTGTCTAGCATAGGAACAAAGATTTTATATGCTGGCAACATAAATAATTGGTCCATAACAAGAATTCCTGATTTTCAAGCTGTTTATGAATTCTTCTTAACTTTAGGCACCATCATGCAAGGATTTTTGACATTTTAATTTTACGAATTACTTTTTCAGTCATCTAACCTTAACACTTGGTGTTAAGCGATGATTTTACTTAACTATCATTATTAAAAATTAAACATAATATGCTAACTTTAAGGATGTTTTGTCCATTTTTAAAATTTCTATGTTAGCAATTTTTTTTGTTCACAACGTAAGGATTAAGAGTATACAATTAAGTAGAGCCGGTAAAGCGGGTCAGCCCGCGGTTGGCCAACCCGCCAACTTTTTATTTTTTTAAAAAAGTAAAAAATAAATCCTTTTTCCCTTTTTACCCAGTTTTTTCTTATAAGATTATATATTTATACTATTCTCTTTCGAATTCTATGAATAAGTGTTCAATAATTTCCTAAAAATAGAGTTTAGTATTACTTTTTTCTTTGTAAAAAATATTAGGATGAAAAAATGTAAAACATATATAAAATATATATATTTTTTCAAAAAAATAAAAAACGGGTTAGGTAGGCTGACTCGCCAACCCGCGGGTCAGCCCGCCTAACCTGCGGGTTGAGGGTGGGGGGTTGGACCTACAGGCCGTAGGCCCAACCCGCATTACCAACTCTACAATTAAGAAATATAAATATAATGTTAAATATAATTAAAGATTATATATCTGAGAATAGATGTTGACTTAGTTGGTAAGGGTCCACTCATAATCTTCAAGGTTGTAGGTCTAAATCTGATTCTCAATATGTGTAAGGTTGATCATCATGCTTGTTACCCAGCTAACCCATCTATACCCATTGGAAAAAGCCTATTTTTCGTCCTCCCAATGTTGACCCGTTACGAGGAAAATTAAATAGGATAGGTTACAGGCACACTAATAGGTTGATGGTGCCTGTTAATATTAGTAGTCACATACACACAAACTATATGTTCTACACGTTTGGGAAAGTAGTATAAAAGCGTTTTTACAATTTACGAAATAAATATACAAAGAATATTATCTCGATTTACGAAAAAACACTGTTGAATATACGTTTGAGAAGTTCAAATGCTCACCCAAACACACCAATCTTAATTCTCTTCTTAAACAGTAAAACAATAATCTCTATCTCTCTCTTAGTACCTTAGCCGTGTCCCGCACAGGCACACAACGGTAGCTCCTCACCACATCTAGCGCACAATCTCTTCCTGTGTTCCTCAGCCTATGGTCCTGCAGTAGTGCAGCTCCTCCTTGCCTCTTCCTATGTTCCTTAGCCCTCTGCAACAAGTTGGATCCACCGACAATGATAGGGAGCTTCTTCATAGAGCTAATATAATAGATAATGGACCCTGTTGCTGAGCAAAAGTCTAACGGACGTCATTCCGTACACCCAAAGGAATCTTGTTGGTGACGATATCAAGCCTTCTATGAAGTTGTATTTTGTTCGTGTTGATTATTTCTGAGCAACCGCAACGGTGGTGAGATCGATGGACAGGCGTGACTTCCTACAGCTGGTGGCGCCCTTTATGAGAACCACTTGAATCCATTTGGAAATATGGTAGAGAAGTACATTTACGTAAATCGAGATAAATATGTGAATGAGATTATTTCGTTATGTAGAAAAACACTGTCGAAAGTGCATTTGGACTTTCTAAACGTTGAGCCAAATAGGCTGTTCTAACGATGGCAATGTCAGGCAGAGTTAACATCCATTGACGGTCAGCGAGGCTTGTAGGATGAAGAAGAAGGGGTTGCAGGGAAAAAGGTAAGTGAAGAACCCTCTAAAACCTTAATCGATGGAATGATTGCATCTGTGGTATATTTAAACGGGTTATCTGGTACCTGCAAAAACCCATCCTTATATGTTTCACCCAGTTTACATGAGTCAAATGGGTTGATGTATAATTGCAGGTGTGTACCCATTGTTCGACACTAAATGTGATGATTTTATTGGAGGATGATATGTAAAAATCTTCAACTTAAAAGTAAGCCGACGATCCTAATGATCCCCAGGACCTAAATAATCTATCCTATTAAAAGATATTTTTTAATTTGAGAAACCATTGCGTTTTTACAAAAAAATCAAATCAGTATCTAAACTGCACAAATTTGATTAGTTTTGTTTAGTGATGCTTAGCAGCCTATCCGGTGTAACTAAAACAGGCCTTATATTTCACCAAAAAAAAAAACAGGCCTTATCCAGTTTCTCGCATCGCAACCAAACGATTGAGAGGATCCGTATTTTATCCACTATCCTCTTCCTGTCACCCTCACAACCCTTCCTATTGCGTCAAGTCGCTTTCCCTTCTCCTCCCAATATGAAAAATCAATCGGTACTGCTCTCTTTATTCAGGCAAAACCGTTTGTGGTAATTTGGATTTGGGGCGCATGCTTTCTCCATTCAGCTTTCTGCCTTTTGATTTCTGTTCACTTAGCCCTTTTTATCAATTCTGGATCAACAGTTCTTGTCTCCGCTACTAGAATCGCTCCTTCTATACGAGGTTTTACAAAACAAGATATTTGTCTTCCCTTTTTTCGTTACTATAGACCCTTGAATCTGGAACTGGAATCATGCCTCCTATGTCCACAATTTCAATTGAAAGATTGAATTCCCAAGGTTTCTCCTTCAATGGGCATCCGATTGGTCACAATTGCCCGAGAATCGCTGCTTTGTGGACCATGTGAGTTTCGATTTAGTATTTCCTTAAATTTTATTTCTTTTTTGTTATTTTGGTCTGGAATGGACTTGTTGGTTGAAGCTGATCAAGAGGTGGTTTCTGTTCTCTCTCTAACATCCCCAGGACAGCGAGGGATCCTAAAAACTTCAGTAGTGGAATGAAGAATACCATGGAGGACGTGTCAATGCAGCTTTCGATTTCAATGCCACCTGCTCATAAGGTGGAAACTCTAAGGTCTGGCGATCTCCGTTTTGATCGATTGCAGCCGTCGGATCATGAATTGGTTGGGGATAAGAGACTTGAGTTTGGCCAATTTGTTGCTCGAGGAGCCGTGCTTGATGAAGAGTATTGGGTATGTCATAAATTGAAACTGAAATTCTTGAACTATAATATAAACGGCATGGATGTTATGGAGCTTGATGGTATTTTTGCTTGCTTTCACATATAACCTTTTGATTTGTTTGTGATTTTTTTAATGCTATGGCAGACAGCAGCCTGGCTAAGGGCAGAAAGTCACTGGGAGAATCCAACACTTGCATGCCATGACGTCCGGTACATTAGAATGATCCTTTCATAAGCGTCCTTAGTTTTTACATTTGAGTTCCATTTATTAATAGGATTCATAACAGCTTTGCGTCTGAAAAGAACAATGACAAGTTCAGAGAATACTTTTTGTTGCTTTTCCTCACAACTAACTAAAATCAAGATGGTTATTAAAGAAGGTCAAGCTTTGTTTTGAACGATAGTGAAAAGTTGGATGCACTGAATCTTGCTATGCTTTTCTTCAGATACATTCATAATTACAAAATGAGATTTGCAGACCAGGTAGGAGTTTGTGCAAATAAATTTGTTCATTGGACATAAACTGTGTACAATTGGATTTCTTTCATGAAATTCTAAAGAGGGCTTCCTATTACTTAGGAATTTAATGCACTAAAGAAGCGGTGCCAAGTGCAAAACGAGCAGAAATGCACATGCATTATTGCGGTAAAGATTCTCATATCCTCTGAACCTGTTGAAAATCACAGGCTGCAAGATGCTATTGCGCTGATTTAATGAAAAATAATTATTAGCCTTGTATGTGTGCATTTAACCTTATGTTGTTTGGAGTCAAGTTTATCAGGTGAAGAAGGAGCATAGGAATGTAAAACGCCCAATATTGAAGAGTGTTGTAGGAACACTTGATTTGAATACCCGGTATTTGCTGCAAGGAGAGACTTTTCCTGGGGTATAGTACTTCTTTCTCATTGAGATTCAACTTCGTCTACTGACCTGTCTAGACTGATTTTGATGCTTTCTGGCATTTGGTATGCCATTATCTTTATTTTGACATCTCAGTCGACATTCAAAAATACTTGTTCTGTAGAAAGCTGATATTATAGGATACAACCTCTAGGTGATATCTCTTACTCCTAAAAAAATATCAGAATATTGCATTGCTTCGATTTTGGCTTTATGAACTTTCATAGAAGGAACCATGTTTTTCGTTTTAATGATGATGTTCAATTCACACAAGCATGCTTCTTATAATACCTAATGCTTAATGCTTGTTTGGTTTATCTTTGCTAATTTGGGTTTTGTTGCTCAATCTTCAGTTTTCGTAATTCAAATAGAAGGTCGCTTTTGCAAAACCGGATTTTTACAGAGTTATCTCAATTTCATTTACCCTAACAGATAGCCAAACATGCACCAAATCCTATACCTTTTATTAACTCTGATTTATTCGTTTGTGCAGGAACGGGGTAAGGCTCCCCGATTTTGCAGCATCAACAGAACAGCACCAAGCAGATATGGCTACATTGCGAACTTATGTGTTGCCAAATCAGCTCGTCGTCAGGGTATTGCAAGCAACATGTTGTACTTTGCTGTCGAATCAGCAAAATCTAATGGTAGTTTTAAAGTTTGAGAGAAAATTGACTCCTTTAGTATGCAACTGACTGATGATATGTCAGTGAATCATGAGACAGAATTTACCGTAATACCATGATTTGTTGAGCAGGTGTGGAACAAGTATTCGTTCATGTAGACAGAAATAACACAACTGCACAGAATTTGTACCAAAAAGTAGGCTTTGAGGTAAGCTCAACACAGTCATTTCTACTTCCTGCATTGATCTCTTTTAAGAGTATTCCTTCTCTACAAAACCCAGTAACATCGCTTTCTTCGCCTTTTTCAGATGGTTGGGATGGCAAATTCTCAATTATCAAATGAACTATTCTTGCTTCGTTTACAGACATGAATACTCTGCATTATTTTGCTTCAGAATAACTGTAAAGTTAAAATGCAAATTGTTGGAGGTATAACGTTCTAGTCTGTATTGTAATTATGTTTTCATTTAATCGTTCCTTCATTGTAAAGGAGGAATGGTCTGTCAGTCTGTATTCTTACTGAATCAAGTTTCAGAAAGACCAAACAAGTGTATGCTTTCAAAGTTTTACTCACTATGCTGAATATGAAGAATGCAAATTATGATACTTTCCAATGAGGGGGGAAAAAAAAAGATGATTACTTTACACAGTTGACTGGGCTGAGACAAAATGAAATTCCTGTAAAAGCCTAGAGAAGGCCAATATCTACTCCGACAAATAGAATGATATAAAATCAGAGTAATATATCTTTTAATATAATGTAATATCTATTTTATGTTTGTGCTAAACTGAGAAAAAATTCATGAACTTTTATGTGAAAAATACTAATAATTTCATTATAGTTGTGTAATTTTCTATAAGACATGTTTAATGAAATATATTTAAAAATTTTGACTTATAACTTATTTATATAAGGATCTCAAAATTATATCATTCTATAATTTTATAATTTAATTTTATTGAATATATACATGAATGATGCAAAACAATATTTTCAGCCAACATATATATTTAAAATATTGCATCGAAAGTAGGCTTTAACATATAAATTAGAGTAAACATTTAAATTTATTAAAAATAAAAGAAAAAATGATATGAACATAATTTTTTATGAAAATTATAAAAAGACAATTTTTTCAAACAAAAGTTTGAAATTGATGGTCATTTTGAAATAGGTGGGATATGTCCTAACCGCTTAGTTATTGCGCCTAAAAACAATTTTCTTTTTAATTTTTTTATGATTGACTAGTTAATTTTTATC
Source organism: Vachellia pachyceras (assembly GCA_025593235.1). Lineage (NCBI taxonomy): Eukaryota > Viridiplantae > Streptophyta > Magnoliopsida > Fabales > Fabaceae > Vachellia > Vachellia pachyceras. Next base: position 11,276 of record JANTPZ010001397.1, on the reverse strand, counting down.
ATTAGTCATATTGTTAGTAATTATATTACACTGAATTTTTGAATTAAACTGCAAACGAGATTTATATTAAAAATTGGGGGAGTACAATTTATGCAGCGTGACTTTTTTCTTTTTGTTCAGCTTATTAGTTCACATTTTATTCTGTTTCTTTTTTTTCTCTTTATAATTAGAAGACTTACTTTTATCAGTATCATTTTGCTTTTATGTAAAAAAATTCTGCTCATCTTTGTTTTTTTTTTGTGTGAGTAAAAATATGTCAATTAAATTAGGGAAAACAGCAGCTGACTCCCATGTAAGTATAATAATATTAAAAAAATCTCATGAATTTAGCCCTATAACAAAAGAGTCCCTGAAACCTCAGTGAAACATGCAAATCATTTTTAATTACCGTTGTGACCCTTGTTAGAAACCCATTTAAAATGTTATCTACAGTATTCATCAGATTAACAATCATTATTTTGAAAACTATTATTATTTTTAATTTAATAATATAATATTTTTTTTTTTTTTGAGTTTACAAGGCAGGCATATTGCCTGAGATGGGGATAGAACCCCAGACCTAGTGTCACAAGGGCACAACTAGTACCACTAGACCCAAGGGTCTTTGGTATAATATTTTTTGTACACAGGAATATGTTTTATTTCTGTCTGTTTACTCTTTTTTTATTTGCGCGTTCTAGACGGATCGCTCCATTTATTTTGACAGAGTATTTTAAAAGCACTTCATAAATAAGAGATACGACCCATCGTCTGTGGGTTCAGCTGGTAAAGGTATTAGACACTCTTACTAAAAGGAGAGGGTTCGATACCGGGAAAGGTCACTTTGTTGTGGCTCCAGTCGCGGCGCTTGGGGAGGTATCCTAGCTCCTTGGTGCTTAGGTAAACGCCTGAAGGTAATTGACGGCTCACCCTGCTCAACATTGGTATAACCTAAAAGGAAGAGAGATTTCACTCTTCCTTTAGTTTGTGGGTGAGCCCAATCCGTCCAAAATTTTGTTACCAAAAAAATAAATAAGAGGATAGGAAGTGTGGAGGCGGTCAAAGGGCAAAAAGGTCAACAAGTTGTTGAAATAAATCCAACGGGTGGTTTGGGAAAGTATTGACTCTTCTTGAGGGCCACTTGTTTGGTATTTAAAGACCAATCATTTTCACTTCCCAGGTGTGTTGGCATTGAGTAGACTCAATCCGGTGGACGTTGATGTTCGTGTTTGGAATGATAGTCGATGTGTTTGTTTGACAACGTTTGACTTGTAGCCATAAGCACGTTCAACAGTGTTTTTCCATAAAACGAGACAATCTCCTCCACATATTTGCCTCGACTTATGTGAATAAGCCCATAAGTACTTCTCCACCGCTTTACCAAACGGACCCGATATCTTTCAATGCCCACATAAATTATATACTCGTTTGAAAGTGCATTTAAAATTAAAATTTATAAAATTTAAGGTAAAATTTAGATTTTAGATAATAGATTTTACGGATTTGAAGATAAAACTAAGATTTTAAAAAGTGATTGTGGGCTTGTTTGGATCTCATTTTCAGAATAGCTTTTACAGATTTGAGGCAAAACCTAGGTTTTGGAGAATAGATTTTGAAAAATAGTTTTTACAAATTTCGAGGCAAAACCTATGTTTTGAAAAGTGATTTATATTTAGGAAGTTATTAGCTTTACGGATTCTGAGGTAAAAGTAGGTAAGAAAAAAGATGGAGAAAGAATGAAAAGTAGGAAAGAGAAAAGAGAAGAAGGAAAAAGTAGGAAAGATGAAAGAGAAAGAAGGAAAAAAAATAGGAAAGAGGAAAGAGAAAGAAGGAAAAAAATAGGAAAAATTTAGGTTTTAAAACCAAGGTTTTGTAACTAAAATAGCTTTTTAGAAAAAATTTTATACTGGACAAAACCTAGATTTCAGGAAGAGGAGGCAAACAAGCACTGTGTTTAGGAAGTTATTAGCTTTTACGGAGTTCAAGATAAAAAGTAAGTTGAAAAGATGAAAGATGTAGAATAAAAGAGAGAAAAGAAAAAATTTATTATGAGGGTATGATTTAATAAGAAAATAGCTTTTTTAAAATATATGTTTTGTTAGCATAAATACTTAGATAAAATCTAAATTTTATTATAAAAGATAAATTTATAAATGGGGAGGCAAATTAGCCTTAAATATCCACAACCGTGCTCCCTATTGGCATTCTCTCATAGATCTTATAACTCCTTTGATTGCCATCAGACCTTTCACTAATTATATGTGCGCGCGTGCATGTTGGGAAGATTTTCATCCCAACGGCATACGTAAATTAAGACAAAACTATTCTAAAATCTATTAATTCTTTTTAGATTCTGTAAATTCTCAAACATATCGTAAAAATGGAAGTTTGGCAAGACAGATGAGAGAACGGCGGTCGAATTCAAAAGAATTTGATTGCTAAAATGCTTTCTAACAATTTACAGAGATTAAAAAACTTAATTACATTATACATATGTAATAAGTACGAGTTGATTTTCTAATATATCATTTTTCATCATGATTAATCTTAAGTGTAAAATCCCTTAATATATATATATATAATGAATAGGATTACTTTGAAAGTATAATTATAAATTTAAAAACTAAAATGAATTGATGTTATTTTTAAGACTAAGTTTAACATGCTATGTACTTTTAGACTAAGCATTGGCATTGGAGGTTGGATGTTAATTGAAATATTTTTATATTTTTATTAAAGTCTGATTTTCAATCTAAAAATAATCGGAGATAGCTGCCAATCTAGCAGTAAAAGAATTAGTAGTAACTCTGTCACTTTGGATATTAAGCTTCTTTGTTGAAATGGTTGGATGATGTACGATATTTTTTCATAAAATAAGATAATTTTATTTATATCTTTATTTTAATTTGAGTAAAAGTATTTTTATATTGGTTTTTTAAATGGACACATTATGCTTTTTTATCAACTTACGTATTATATTTTACACTTTATAAACAACTGAGCACCGGAGATTAAAATAGAAATAATTCTAGTTAGATATTGTGTGTGTTTGGAAACTCCGTTGGGAGAAATGAATTCCGTTGGGAGAAAGGAAATGGTTTTTATGAATTTCAAAGTTGTTTTTAGAGATTTTGAGATAGTTTTGTCTCGATTTATGTGCTTCCCTTGTTGTATATAATTATTTTATTTTACCTTTTTATGGGTTTGAAGAAAACTGTAAACAGATTACGACTGGCGCATTGCAATTGGATAGATCTCTTTGGATTTCCTTTTCAGACCCGGGGGGGGGGGAAGCTACAAGCTTTCCTTCTTTAATGGCGTTGTCTTCTGAATCCAGTTACTTGCAATAAAACCAAGCTTTACCCACACGGATACACAACCCAAACGCTGGACATGGCTCACGATCACCATCTCAATTCCAGCGATGGCGTCTCTCACTCTCAGCGAGTCAACAGTCCACGCTTCTCAGGGTCAATGACTCGCCGAGCACATTCATTCAAGCGCAACAACACTACCTCCAGCAGCAGCAATGGTAACTCTCGAAGCTCCATCGCCAATAACGCTAGCACGAATCTCAGCCCCCACTGTGAGATTGAGCTGCAAATGAACTCGCCCAGATCAGAAATCGGAACGCTCTTTGTTGCAGCTGAAGTGGCGGAACCTGTCTTGGAAAGGAAACACGCTCATCATGTGACCCATAGGACTCAAGGGAGGGCCGTCAAGAGCTTTCTGAATAAACCGATTGAATCAATGGTCGTAGATTTGGGCTTGAGGGAGAAGAAAAGGATTGGGCACCTGATGTTTATTGTGTTCTGTGGCGTGTGCTTGTTTCTGGGTGTTTTGAAGATATGCGCTACTGGGTGGCTCGGATCTGCCATAGAAAGAGCTGAGTCGAGCCAGGTTAGGATAAAACTCGCGCCAGTTTCTGTTTTCCTCGGGTATGCATATGTCATTAGTGATGCTTGTTTGTTCCGCTGTTTCGGTTAATTTTTCTGCTTAATGCCAACGGAGATTATTCTAATTCAACTGCACTGAAAACTTTGGCAAGCATTATCATTTCTGGATGTGATGCTTAACGACGTGTTTTATAAAGACAAATGCTAAAGTTTCAATTCTAGGAGGCGGCGCTGGGCGTAATGGGTTTTTTAATCATTGAATATTTCAACATATAATGAATTATGTATTTTTCATTTGTTTTCTTCTGATCTAGACATCCGGATTCGGTTCTTCATCTTTTATTGGTCTTGTTGGTGTTGCTTCCTCTCTGCTCCTCGTTCTCTATCCCCGATGGCAGTGGGCAGAGCGGAGACGATTTATCGCCTGTCACGATTGCTTGGACTGCTGCTATGTCAGCAAATATCAGTTAATTTACTGATGGAAAACCGTGTATACATGTTGCAAAATCATGGACTTCTTATTCAGCTTTTATCTTGGGAGCGATCATGGTTACATGCCTTGAAACGAGACTTCAAATGGAGAACTTATGAATTGTGATCGAGATTTTCCTTTTCATTCTGTTTTTACTGGTAATAGTATATTGCACTAAATTTGTAAACAGGTCAATATTCGTTGGGTGATGCAGTAAATTAAGAAACAGATGTAGGTCATGGCTTGATTTATGATTATATTGCATGTCAATTTGTGCTGCCTTATCATTTGAAGAGGAGACAGTTTGCATTTTGAATTCATTTATCTCACCGAATTTGAAGTTATGTCTGTATTGTATCAGGATCTCTCTGATTCCATCACTAATCTAAATCTGATGCAACAAAGGATCCATGATCATGAATATCGGGATGAAGGAGTTGATGCCGAACGAACTCTAAAGACGTTAGGAGTAACTGGCAGCCAGACTGCCATGGCTGAAGTAAATATTGCTCTAAGTTGTCTGGTGTATTACTAATATTCACATAGTTGTTTGCTTCTGAAATAAAACAACTTTAATGAATGAATTTTTTTTTTTTAATTTAACGTCCACTGAAAGATTTGTCTGCATTTGCATGCATCAAAATTTTGCTTTTTATTCAGGAAGCAGGCATTTGGTCTATACACAACTATGAGAATTACACTCAATGCATTGACCTGCCAGGGAATCATAAAAGTATGAACATTTGTTATCATGTATACTTCTTTTACCTATCCACTCAGTGTATTATGCTGTTATGTTTAGTTTTCTACTCTCTGACTTGCTACTTCTTTTAACAGAGCTGGATGTGAAGACAAATGGTTACATCCTTATAAATGCTAACGGTGGCCTGAATCAGATGAGGTTTGGGGTATGGCTATCTTGGTTGCTTATGATTTATCACAGAAAATTATCTAGCAAGCATAATTAATGTCTCAAAACTTCTGGAATGTAGATATGCGATATGGTTGCTGTTGCTAAGATTTTGAAGGCAACACTTGTCCTTCCTTCCCTGGATCATACTTCCTACTGGGCTGATGAGAGGTTAGTTTATTTCTTCCCACTGTGCATTAGAAAATAAATATCTTCCAGAAGACAAGCAAAAGAAACTCAAGTCTTATTCAATACATTCATACCCATATTACAATGACCCCTTATTCTCTTTTCTAGACCCTAATAACCTAATTATCCTAACTAACTTCTCTAAGCTATTATAATATCATATCATTGTAGATGATACCGAGTGATGAATTTTCCACATTGATAATCATCTTGCTAAATGTCATAGCTACTAATGCGCTCAACATATTTTTTGAGTTTTTATTGTCTCTAAGCCACTTCGTTTCGATTTATTTGCAGTGGCTTCAAGGAATTGTTTGACTGGAGATATTTTATTGAGACGCTCAAGGATGATATTCACATAGTTGAGACATTACCAGCAGACTATGCTGGAATTGAGCCTTTTGTAAAAACTCCAATATCGTGGTCTAAGGTCAAGATGAATTGTCCATCTCTGATTACTTTTTTTGAGTCCAGCAAGATGTCTTTGATTATTTTAATCTATTATCTTATTGTTGAAGTCAGCTAACAATCTGGTCTTTTATCCATTATAAGTTTGCAGAAAAAAGAGATCACAATGTCATAGAGTTATGTGTGTCATCTATATTTAATTTGATTCAATCAATGCTATACTTATTAAAATTTGTTAAAATTGCTTTCCTTTTCTATAATGTTAATATAGTTGATGAATTTGCTTGCTCATCCACAGGTTCCATATTACAGGAGTGAAGTTCTTCCCCTCCTAAAGCAGCACAAAGTGGTCTATTTTACTCATACTGATTCCAGGCTTGCTAACAATGATATTTCTAAGTCCATACAAAAACTGAGATGCCGGGCCAATTACAGAGCGTTGAAATATTCAGCACCAATAGAAGAACATGGTAACACATTGGTATCTAGAATGCGACAGGATGGAAATCATTATCTTGCACTTCATTTGAGGCAAGTAGAGAATCTAATACTTTCACAGTTTAGACAATTGTTGACATTGGATCTCTTTCTTTCTTTATTCACTCCACCTTTTCTCCTCCCTCAGTTCCTTTATTTTTTCTTGCAATTTCCATGCATGTGGATGAGCCTGAGTGCACCCATATTCTGTGAATTTTGTTTGACCATCCATCATTACAAAAATCTGGAATAATGTTTTCATTTCACGGATAGGGATGTTTCACTTGAATCTATGTGATTTACAATAAAATCATAAAGCATCATCAACCTAAAGGTTTTTCTCGTTTTATGTATTTTCGAAAAATTTATCCTATCCAAAATTTAAGGCTTCAACCTATAAGTATTAATCCCCTGATAAAAACAAATTATATTGAGTGGGGATTATTTAAATCTCGGGAAAGGTAGACTTCTGATCATATGGAGTGGTGATTGTCCGTGCTCATGGCTTGAAATCTTGAATTGTTGGCCTGCTTGAATAATAAATTACTTTTGACAAAGTCAAATGATGTTGAACTGCTCTAATAATCCTGCTTTTGGCCTGTCAATGAAGTCACTGATTCATGTGCACGTAGTAGCTCTTCGTCCATCTATATTTCTGTATTTTTTTATTAAAGGCCCTATTGTGAGGGCCTGCCATAGTATGGATGGAAGATTGTGGTTTTGAATTTCTGTTATCAATGTGAATTTTTTAATATGGAGGATCAGTAGGGAGGAGAGGCATTGGACTGGGTCCAGTGTTGTTCTAGAGGTTACCGAACTCCTCTCTTGCTAGGATATACTAGTTTCCTTGCGTTTTGTGTTCTGATTTTCTCTTTTATCTTCTCAGTTGAATCTGTAAGAGCAAAAGAGCGCATTCTCCAGTGTTTTCTAGAACTCTGTTGTTCATTCTAAGAATGAAGTCCTACACAGGTTGTATCTCAAGTAATGCAATCCCTTCTCTCCTGTAAATATATGCAACAAGCTTAGTGCATTTGCTCTATACGCTCTTGTATGAGGGAAAAGAGAGGGGTATTTCAGAATTTAGCACGAGTTTGTCATTTTTTTTTTTGTTTAGATTGACTATGCATGTTGCAAATTGATTGAATCTGGGGCCTCCCCCGCTATCTTGGCTTCTTAAAGTATGAATTTGAAGAATCACGTTATCTTTGTCCTGTTTTAGATATGAGAAGGATATGCTTGCATTTACGGGATGCAGTCACAATTTGACTGCAGAAGAAGATGAAGAACTGAAGCAGATGCGATATGAAGTCAGCCACTGGAAGGAGAAAGAGATTAATGGTACGGAGAGGCGATTGCTTGGAGGATGTCCATTAACTCCAAGGGAAACTTCCCTGTTGCTTAAAGCAATGGGTTTTCCATCCAGCACTAGGATTTATCTTGTGGCAGGGGAAGCATATGGAAGAGGAAGTATGAGACATCTTGAGGATGATTTCCCAAACATTTTCTCACACTCCTCTCTGTCTACTGAGCAAGAGCTGAAACCTTTCAAGAATCATCAAAACATGTTGGCTGGCATAGACTATGTTGTTGCCCTTCAGAGTGATGTGTTTCTTTATACTTATGATGGAAATATGGCGAAGGCGGTTCAAGGTCATAGGCGCATTGAGAACTTCAAGAAGACCATCAATCCTGACAAGTAATAGATTGTGGCTCCATTACCTGTATTTTTAGCATAACTGATTGGCAATATTCTATATATGGAAAGCTGACACTACTGTTGGCATAATAGCTGATATTATGTTTTCTTGGCCGTTGCAGGATGAATTTGGTTAAACTTGTTGATCAGCTTGATGAAGGGAAAATTTCTTGGCAGAAGTTCAGCTCCAAGGTGAAGAAGCTTCATGAAGACCGAATTGGGGCTCCATATCTTAGAGTGCCTGGAGAATTTCCAAAGCTAGAGGAAAGTTTTTATGCAAATCCTGTGTCAGATTGTATATGTGAAACAAATTAAGGTATGGAAAGACTCGAACAATGATCATTGTTGTCAGAAAAGAGCCGGATAAGATGATTGCATTGATAACCTGCTGAATCTGATAGCAACATGAATGTTCAAAAGTTGGGAGTTATCTGGTAAGGTGCCATGGACTGTCCTATCTGTTGAAGCTGAGATCAATACAAGGGACCAAGGGAGTAAAAACGAGTGGCCTAACAGGTCAAGTATACCACTTTTCTTAACACACACACTGAATCAAAACATTTTTTTCCTAACCAGCTTGAATCAAGGCTTTATTATGCCTTTTAGCTCATTTTTTCTAATTATATTTTATATGATAGCGATTGATGTTAAGACGGATATGTTATAGCATAAAATAGCAATAAGAAAATATTGTGATTTATTTAGCTTCTGAAGACATGCTATTTTCCTTCTGATGCCTTACCCATTATCTAGCTTCATCTTGTGATGATGTTCGGACTGAGTGATAAAAAAAAAAAAATAACACCCTTTGAGTAAGGTCTTAAATTTAAAATTTGGCAAAAAAAAGGTCTTAAATTTGAATTTCTTGAATTGGAAAAAACATCATATTCAAGGACTTTTCTCTCAACTGAAAGTTGACCGTACTCGAATTGGAATTAGTCAACAGTATTTAATACTAAATGTGACACGAGAGAAATTTCAACATTTCTATAGTTATTACGAAATTCATAAAGGTTATCGTTCTAAAATATAATATTGGTGGCAGAAGAAAGATTTCTTATATTGCCATACATGTAATATTCTACCATTTTCATTTTTCTTTCTCTTTTTATATTCCATAGGGAGAGTGGGAGAGAACTTACCTTTATTAGACAATAACAGATATTGCGAACCCAGATGAATTTTTCAAACATGTAATGTAGTTAATATTTGAAAATTTGAAATTAAATTAAGTTGAATATTTAATATAATTAAATAACATCTTGCTTTAAGCTTTAATTCCATAAATTATAAGCATATCACTTCTCATGGATAATTAGTACAACCTCTATCAGGCGCCTTTTGCTTTCTAATCACAAGAAATATTCAATGAAGTCTTTATTACGCTGATCCTCTTCGATGATCGATAGTCTCTCACTCACAAAGCAAACATTTTCATCAGCAACAAAAAACGGTGAAGCAGCCACCGAGCTGCCATATTATTTGATGCACAGAGAGGCGTTGCTAAATTATCTGAATTTGGAGTTAGCATCACTGAACAAATAGAAACCTTTCATTGAGCAGAGTATTTTACATGGGCAAGACGCTAAAACAGATCTGCAACCAACATTTCAAAGTTTAAACCTCCCTAAAATCAAGAGGGGATGCAAAAACATTATAATTGTACAATAGATTCAACAAGGTCTTGGAGAGGGGCGAGCTCTGCTTTATCGATCAATCGGAATTCCTGGAGAAGTCAGATTTATGACATGAGAACCCAAAATAGAAATAAACAGTGCAAGTTCGAACTTTATGGTCTTTCACTTACCCAGGTAAACAAAACAAAATGCTTGAAGCATGTATTCAGATGAGCTTCTTCCTTCAAACTCACTATCTTTTGAAAATGTGAGTGATATATGTGAGCATATACACGGAACAGTCGCTTGAAAATTGTCTTAACAACATCTCCAAAATTGTTAGGAAAGGGAGCGCCTGGAGCAATATGCAGCAGTGCATGAATTAATAATAATAATAATAATAATAATAATAAGACAGAAAAATCAATCAAGTTGCTTCAGCTTCGTACCCAGTTTTTGAGGAAAAATTGCTTCATCATCTAGTTGAGATTCGATCCAATCCATCAGATACTCAACATACTTTGGAGCAGATACCTCTATTGGCTTCCTAATTGTGACGCCATCGGCCCATCTATACTCGTATCTGTAGAATTTAAATTAGACTAAATACTTGCCTCCTGGATGATGTAAACATTGATCATTATGAACTAAAGATTCAACTTATACATAAAAGTTAAGAAAAGTCTGGAAGATAGCCAAACAAAGACTACAAAACAAAGAAAAACTGACATAGAACCAGTGAAACAGGGTGGTCTAAACGAAAGGCTCCCATTCTTCCATTTGGAAGAGTTCTACCTTTGTCAAATCCCTATCCTTAGGCTAATCAGGAAAATCTTTGTGACTTTTTTTTTGATACAAAAAATCTTTGTGACTTGTACTTAGGAGGAGAGTACTATTTAAAGTTCACCACCAACAGTCTCAAACATGTTGAGTAAGAATGAAATTTCTCACAGAATCCATTCCTCCATCGCTTAGACAAGGTAAAGGGAAGTTTTTGTGTAAACGTCCAGCAAATATTTAGGTGCAGTCTTTTAGACACCATGTACTCTCAAGCACTATGAAGTGCTACTTACTGATTGACAAAACAGCCCCAACTTTAATATGTCAATCTCTTTTTGATGTCAGCCTTCATCACAATGGTTGAAGCCACTAGCAAAAAGCTATGTTTAGGCAAGCTTTATTGATCTTTGTGGTGCATATACTAAAACCACGTATTAGGATTACCTATTATAAAAGGCTATATACAGCTAGAGTGACTGCTGTTAATATCTTGCCAACATGCCAAAAATAGTAGACAGGAAAGAAGGGAGATGCAGATAGATTAGCCACTTAGATCTAGTCGGTGCAAGAAAAATAAGGAGAGTTTCGCTGACGGATCAAATACTTTGGTCCTGCAGTCATTGTTGGACAGTTGCTTGGGGTGCAGAATTCTGTAAGAGTGCCATAAAGGATATTCACTTGATTAAAGAAATCCACAGCTGCACGGAGAAGGGACACCAAAGTGAAAGTTTTACAAGCAATTTATGAATAATTCAAACTTTAAAACTTGCAGCATTATTTGCCTGAAACTCAATCAACTAGAGGTTCTTACTGTTTACAGCCAACCACTCATTAATATCTTCACCGGGAGGCA